>VYXH01003301.1:0-48066 GCA_013397275.1 Burhinus bistriatus
AATAAATAAATAACAACAACAAATTTATATTTTTCCATCTATAAAATCCTCGGAACAGGTTTTCCCATCTCCCGCACCTTTCATCATTAGGTATTAATGCAACGTTCTGCTCCTTCTGTAGATAAGGGCACCTCAGCGAGCAGAAAAAAAACATCAAGAAACGGTGCTGTAGGGTTAGCCTGTGAGGCTGAACGGTACCTTAGGGCAACTGGGGCTTTTCTATGGAGAGGTAGAATCAGGGAGGTTGCTGTCGTCTTTTTTTTTTTTTTTGGTCTTTTCCCGAAAGCCCCAGCAATTGTGTCAACAGCCACAACAGTAACAAAGTAAAGATGAGGTGTTTGCTCTTTTACTTTCAAGGCAGCAAACGAAGGGGGGGCTTCCACAGGCATACACTTACAATGGGGAGAAAAAAAGAAGAAAAGACAAGGAAAAAAATTCCAAATAATTCTGAATAATCGAGCTGACAGAAAATAAAAGCTCCTAACAGGCCTCTAAGAGTACGTAGTGTCCTACATATTTTAAATAAGTAATTTTGACTCTGGCCAACCTTTGGATATACACATGGCAACTACGCAGGTTTTTCTTTGTTGTTGAAAACAATGAGAAGGGTCTCCAGTATCGCCAGACAGAAATCCACTAGGATGGATTGTCCTGTTTAGAAGCATGGCAAATTAAGAAAAATCAACCTGAAAAAAAGACTAACTAGCATAAGTTTTTTCCAAATTTGATACTAGACCTTTCAGTCTGATTTTTTTTTTTACTGTTGTCATTTCCCCTTTTAATAGAAGTACGCACTGTGAACCCCCAGAGGAAAATTCCTGTTTCAGACAAAATGACCCACTGGTGAGTCGTCCTTCTCACCAAATCAAAGCAGCGTTTCCAGGGAATGTTTGCCTGGAATGGAGTCTGCGGCCATAGTTTCACAAAGATTTTTAGCTGACTTACTCTGACACTGCTGTAAAATAAGCAATCCAGCATCCAGCCCACTTAGCCCGCTTCTGTCCCTGCGCTAGTCCTCCTGTGAGAACAGGGAACCCCACCTGGGAAAGTGATCCAGTTCGCACCAGGGACAAGCAGTCTGTTTTGGTGTGGGTCAGTCTCCCCATCCGATCCACTGCATAACTGCACAAACGTTCCTGCTGGAACAAGGCAGGGAGCGAGACGAGCAACTGGGGACACAAAGAGGACAGGATAGCTTCATTGGTACCACTGCCAGCTTAAATATAAAAACACGGGAGGGGTGAGGAGGAGCAGGTTTGATCCTGAACCTGCTGCATCCCTTCTTCTACAGCTGTAGCAGAAGGACTTTTCCTGTATTTGTGTCCTCACACCACATCTAGAGCCCCCAGCACTACAAAAATGAGCTTTCAGCACAGAGGGAAAAACAGGGTAGAAGCCTGGGTAGGTGACTGGACTGGGAATTAGAAAGCTCAAAGACCTTCTTTCTGATACCTTGTATGGTGAGAAACAAATCAGGCATTACCCCAGTGTCTCAGTGTCCTGGTACTGAAATAAGCATTTACCTAATTCACTAGTCCTTATCTAAAGCAAGCTATGCGGCCTGAAAGTTAGCGGTGCTTGTGTTTTGCTCATGGGAATCCAGAGTGGGATCTGATTCTAAGGTCGCATCTTTTTCACAACACTAAATGTTCAGCATCAACACCAAGCTGTAATACAGTCATCAGGAGCACTGTTTTTAATATATGCCTTGACCAACTCTGAAACATTTTCTGTCAAGAGCACATAACGAAACTCTTCCTTTTTACAAACTACTTGTTTTCTGTTTCCCTGAGACGAGTACGCTTCCCAAGGATGTACCCACTTTCAGAAATCTGCTGGCCCTGGAGTTGCGAAAAGAAGGAAAAAATATTTTTCTTAAATTGTTCAAAGGTTTTTCTGAGGAAAAGAGTTGCACTTTGTTGCCTTTCTTCTCTAATTCACAAGAACAACATCAAAATGCAAGTCTGCAAGTACAGAAAACATCTTTATTTTGGCTGAAATGTGTATTTATTAATACACACTTGACAAGAGGATCTCAGAGAGAAATTTGAAAACTTAAAAAGTAAACAAGCTGTGAGTGTCACAGGACTGATTTTTCTAGATGGGTGAAATTCAAAACAGTGAACAAGCAGCTTTCGTTTACTTTAATACTTCCTATTTGTAATGTTAAAACTATATGTTATACACGAAACCTTAGTCATGTTCAGAGTTTGCTCTGGATTTTGTTTTTTTCACTTTTAGAAAGCCCAAGTGAGTATCATCAAATGTACAGCTGCAGCAGATGCATGTTGAAAATTATAAAACACTACAGTATCACGAAAAGCATACAGATTCTTCAAAATTTGTTATGTCATCTCTAGTACACTGCGTCCAGTTCCTGCCAAGCACAGGAAAGAGCTAACAACTTTTGAGACACGCACAGGGTAGTCCAGGGTGAAGCACAGACACCCATCTCACTTCACTCTTTACTTTGGGAAGAATCTTCCCTAAGTATATGTGAAGCAATACAAGAAAGGTATCATTTAAAGTCTACCTCTGAGAACTCGTTCCTTAAATAATAAGATTTTTTGAGTTATCTTTTACACAGAAAGGAATTTAAAAAAAAAAAAAACCAAAACCAAACCCCAAAACTAAAAACCTTTCAACCTGTGTATGGTGACATTGGTCTGTGGTTACAGTACTGTCCTGACACTGACCCTACCTGGTCAGGATGCACTGTTTCACGTGGGGCATTGCTGTGCTCCACAATCTGCTGGACGTTGCTCGTTGAGGGCACCCTTGGAGTAAGGTATCTCAAGAATATTCCATTGTTTCACCAAAGGAGGGAAGACCTGATTACAAGGCCGCGACTCCCTGTATAAAATGATCAACAGTGCTACTTTAAGGGTGTTTCCACAACCCCCCCAATCCTCTGCCACTTACTTCTGCTCCCATACTTCAGGGATACAATTACACAAGAAGAACAAATTCAGTTTTTAAAAAAGCCTCCTTCCAAAAAGGCAAAAAGCGTTTTCAGGCAGATCAATTCCCCAGGCTAGTCCGCAGCACAGTCTCTTGAATGCTTATGCTGGCACAATACAGAGTGCCCCAGTCTGCAGCGCAGGACCAAGACCGGCGCAGGGTAATGCTGCAGCTTCCTAAAAAGTTAGGCCAGTGTTTCACATTACCTTTTAGTTTTGACACAGTATCAAAGGGGTTTTGTTTGTTTTAATACATGTATTTCCTGGATTTTTAGCCATTTCAAGACCAGAGCATCAGGGGTTCTCATTTGTATTGCAGACAGAACTCAATTTCAGTCTGGAGAGACTGGGGCATGCTGGTATGCTACAGTTACCTACAGTACTAGACAACGCATGTTTTGATTTGTTAACATTTTAAGAAAGTGCAGTTTGATCCAGTGGACAACCACGGGAGGCAATCTATGCTGAAAGTCACTGGCCTCACCATATGCCAATACAGACCACTGCAATTCTGCCAAGACTGTATCTTAACAGGGTTGTTCCCCTCATTAAAGTAGAAATTCTTCAGTAACTGCGGAACGGAAGACAACCAGAGAAAACTGTGTTAGTTTAGGCTTCATGCCCCACTGAGCAGATACTACATTCCAAATTTGCAGAATATAGTTGGATAGATTCCATTGGATAGCTCTCCATTGCTCTCTTCCTCCATTTGTGGCCTGGAAGTCAGAGAGCATTCGGTGTGCGTGCTGGCCAACAGTATGGAAACAACAGAAAAACAAGGCATTAGACATAAAAAATAAACAAACAAAACCCTCCAGGATTCCAATTTTGAAGATATAAACTGGTTTTTTAGCTCTTAGAGCTCCTTTCCCTTAAGAAAATCACAAACCGGAACCAGTAGCTAATTAAACCCTAAAAACGGAATTAAAAAAAAAAATGCCTCTTGGCTTTCGGTTTTTGTAATCTCCCCTGTTACGAATTTTTATCTGATTTTTTCTCTCACAAATATGGGCCCATACACTAACCTGCTCAACACTCCAGCAAACACTACATCTTCAGGTAGAATCCATGGCCTCTCCATAGAAGCACACCAGCTTTTTGAGAAAAAGGCCAGTTCTCCAAAGGAAGTGAAACTCGAGCCTCCTACCAAAATCTGCAGAGAGGAGTACGTCATTCTAATGCTGATGGAGCATCAGGTAGGACTTCTGAAGGAAATATCACTAGTTGTCCTCTGGGCATTCTTTTTATATTCGATGGACCAGAACATTGTCACAGGATAATGGTTGTCTGCTGCCTTGCCCCTATTAAATTAAATTAAATATTTGATTGGAACTTTCCTACTTGCTCTCTGTAGAAATAAAAAGTGATGCAAAAAAGCTGTAGGTGAATCATTTGCCCTTCTAAAAACTCCCAGTGTAACTGCTCGTCAAGGTACCTAGAGAAGAAACCATTCCTATTAATTTTTCTTTGTTGTGAACATTCCACCAAACATTCTTTTTGCAGAATTAAGAGGGGTGTATGGGTGATTTAGTCCTTCATAACAGAGCAGGCAGTGACTTCAGTTTTGTATGTACATAAAGATGCAGGTATCGTTTGATTCACAGCGGCTATTGCAAAGATATTACTGCAGGAACTCCCGGATACTGAAGGCTCAGGGCACAAAAGGTTCTTGGTGGTCACCTTCTGGTCAATGAGCTGTGGCAGGGAATACGCAATTGCGGGAGTAATGTGAGGTGTTCAAACATCCTATTTATTGCATATCAAGTCACCTGTTTAGGAGAAGGTGGATGCCTTTTTCCTCAAGTGATCATTTTTAATCGCTCTATTTGTCCACAATGCATTGAATCAAACCCAATGCATGAGAAAACCTTCAGTTTAATTCAGCTCCAGTTCAGGCACTGGAAGCTCATTGTCCCAAATAATCCCAAAACTTCAAGTTCTGTCAGGAAACAGGCATTTAGTACTGCAGCAGAGAGTATTACAAACCTTTCTTCTCCTTGACCTTTAACTTACTCAACAGCTCCCTTCCCTCTTCGTCACATAGATTATCTCATCCTGTGGCAGACTGTGTCCACACTACAGTTCTGTTCCTGGATGTAAGATGACCTGTGTCCCCATGAGTTCTGAGAAGTCACAGTGATATCAGACAGCTTCCTGTCCATGCTCTGCCTCTACCCATGTCCTTCTGACTTTAGACAGAAGAGTCCGTGAAGCGGGTTTGTATCGCGTTGAGTGCGTTCTGCAAATGGCAGACTCCACAAACTGAAATTCCCGCAGACAAAGAAAAATTCTTCTCTCTCTTCCTGAGAGAAGGTCCCTATTGCACTGAAAGTCCTGTATGAAATTCTCAACATCAGTCAAAATTCCACAAGGAAAGCAAATTGCAAAACTGAAACAGAGCTTAGCTCACACTGCAAGTAAAGCAATTTACATGGTGGTGCAGAAGAAAGAATATTCCTCCTATGCGATCTTGAAGATTGAAGGCTACAGATGTAACAGCAAATTCATCTGATGATGATGACTGTTGTCAACAGTTACTCAGAGTTAGCCTCTTTATATCTAAACAAATAGGCACCAGAGCTTCACTTCACGCCTTGCATAATTAACTTTACGCTTTTGACAGAAGTAAGAACCATGGTCTCCAGCTCATCTACATCCTAGTCCCAAATTACCTTTGGGTCAGGAGTGTGGTCCCTTTATAGAAAATTGTAGGGAATTGTAAGATAAACATAATGAAAAGCCTTTAAAGGGGTCAGGTGGAGATCTTTCCAATTTCAGCATGAAGTTAAGAACAAGACTCCCTAAAGAAAGGAAAAGACATTCGCAGTCATTCTCAGGAGTCTTGTCACTTTGAATGTCCCCAGTAACACTGCTGATCTGAAGGTACATGTAAACCTAGAGCCTGAAGCCAAAATCTTTATTATGTGTTAACTACGATAATTATCAAACTCTGTTGGTACAGAAAATACAGTTCGGGATGCTTATGAATCCTCCCATTCTGTGGTGAAAGAGCAAAGCTTGAATTTGCATGCAGTGCTCTCTAACGTAAGATCGGCTTCTGGAAAGAAATGGGTAAGATCTTACGGTATAATCTCTGGTACATGTTTATTTTCATCCCTTGATTTGACATTTTAAAATCAGTATTCTATAGCAGTTATTGTCTAGATGTTTAATGTATCCAGGCTGAAAACACTTGCTAAGAACTGAGGGATTCTACACTCTTTGCCTCAGACACCCCAGGAAAAAAAATTCTGTATTCCAGTTATTGTCTAGCATTTGAGTTCAGTGTTGGCAAACTGGTCCCTGCGTGTCTTTGAGGCATATGGAAATTGATGATGAAAGTGTCTAGTATAACTGGAAGTATAATTTGATGAAAACTGAAGCAGTGAACTGTGAGAAACTGCTAAATCAGTGTCATCAAACTCTGCTTGAAAAATAATGAAACAGAAATACCACTAGGACACAAGAAATGCAGGGCAAGGACTGTGAAACCAGAGAGTAAATATAAAAATAAAGGAAACATACAAGGTACTATTTTAATTGTTATTTTTGAAACACATGCCCAAAATACAATACAACATTCCTGTCCAAATTCACTTTATGGAGACAGTGACATCATGTCTCCTCCAAATTGTTCAAGCCCAAATCTTGGCACAAGCTCTTCCAATAGAATACCATGTTTGGCCCTGGCGCTCTCGCCTGTCTAGCCGTAACCATGTGCGGAATAAGAACAGCACCGTGGCCAATGCAAATCCTAGTTATAGCTCAATTCCCTTGGGGCAATAGAAAAAAGACCAAAATAGAAAACATATTACAGTTTTAAAGCAATAATATTGCTAAGAAAAATAAAACAAATGTAACCTCAGAAGTAAGATGACATTTATTGCCTAAAAGTTAACAATTCCCGAAGCTGTAAAAGTACTCTATAAATAAGACCTGAAGATGGCAGTGAAAAGATCCTGATACTGCTTTATTCATATATTTTGAATGAAAGCAAAACAAACTTACACAGAAATCTGAGAGCAAGAGGACAAAGGAAGAAGATATTGTAGGTTTTAAGGATTTGCCTACATCAGTAAACACACTCAAATTACTGAAAAAAACATTAATGATTCTATTCAGTTTTACCCACGTTTTGAGATAGCAACATGTGTATGTTTGCTCAAGAAAGGGATATAAGCTTGCATATTCAAAGACTTGGCAGAAAATTTGTACAAAAAGATCACAGGGAGACAGAGACAGCTGGAAAAATTGGAGCAGGGGCTCCGATTTTCATGCCAGTGTTACACCTAATGCGAAGGGAATGCAGATGATGGACTGCAAGCTATATGTTATTCCTCCTGCCACTTAGCAGTGTGCTTGTACAGCTGAACAAGAACTGGGAAGTAACAAAAAAAAAACAACCCAACAACAACAAAACACACCCCCCCAAACAACAAAACAAAAAGACACAGAAATGATAGAAAGTGTGCTATTGTAAATGAAAATATATTTACATCAGGGTATTTATTAGCATCACATCAACTTTTTCATGTACAAAGGGCAATCATCAAGATCAAGCAGTGGATTCCAAGCAGTAATTCCTTTAAAATGTAGTCTGATTTGGAAATTTAACTAAACTATACCCACAATCTCACCATGGCATGCACATAGCAGAAACCACGAAAGGGAAGGTATCTATAAACAAACATCTCTTGAAGGTCCTATATCATGCTTTAAAAGAATGGTAATGAGAAGTTTCTGCACATGGATTTATCCAGATTAATTATCAATAAGCCTAATTAGAAAGTTGTGCTAACAAATATATAGAAGACTTCTTTCCATTAGGGAATATACAGATAGGAGGCTTAGTAGAAAAAGGGTAAGTGGGATCTTGAGAGGATTTTCTGGTAATACATTCAAGTTTCTAAACTAATCTAGGCATGATTTCCACGGGTTTTGATGTCATCTTTTCCCATGAGGTGATCTCAAAACCTATGTGTTAAAAAGCCATTTTCTCTGTCAGTTACTGTTAACCCAAACTATGCACTTGAGGAGCCGCCTTCTGTAAGTGTTTTTCCCCCCCTTCAGACCTATTGACCACAATTCCGCCTTTTGAGATGTTATTACTGCAAATTCAAAAGCTGTGATCTTCTTGTAAAAAATGCCTTCTAAAACAACACCGGTTTATAAAATCAGTTTATAAATCTCAGTGAGAATTTACCCAGGGTACCTTGCCCTCCACCTAGGGTTCCCGTGGATTCCTGTTGTGCGTTCAGATTTGCACACAGCATAGCCTTTGACGGCAGCCGAGAGCAGCAGAGGCACAGAGCCTGTTTGTAGCAGTCCCATTGTCACAGCCCCCCGTCCACTGAGATGTCTCACCTCTGGAAAGGAGAAGTGAAAAGGGAAAAAAGTTAACAATACAAAAATGGCAAGGCAAAAGACAAAGGAAAACTAGGGGTTCAGATCCCAACTTTCCACAAGACTCAGGTACGGGGCTAAGCCTACAAAACTCTATAGCTTCTAAAACAAAGCCACGCACAAAAGTTCCCCATCTCCACCCAGATGCAAGATAAACTAATAGTCTGACAATGACTCTTTTCCACTTAGAACAAGCTGTTAACCTTAAGAAGGTCAAAATCTAGAATAAACCAGGACAAATGTATATTTAAACTTCTGCCCAAGCTTCAGACTAAAGGCTGTGCTTTATGTTGGTGGGTCAGAGAGCAGAAGCTACAGAATTATCTTCATCCCACTGAAATCCTTGGCTTCACTTCTAGCTAAATTGATAAAATTGAAAGGAGCAGATGTTCTGCCCTGCCTTGAGATCAGACCTTTATATTTGAGATGAGACATTAACTGTTGCTATAAAAGCATTTTTTAAGGTATACATGATTTCTAGCCAGCTATTTCACACGCAAAACCTATTAAACCATACTATTTCATCCATTGTTGTTTGTTTCCTTCTATTCTTTCAAGTTTAGCCTATCGTAAAGCGCTCTGTAAGCTTAAAAAGAAAATTTACCACACATGGGAGTTCTACAATGGGCAAACTACTTCTTCGTATCTGGGGGTCTCTATTCAAAAGAATAGTGTGAGCCAATGAGCAGTAAAGGCAGAGATCACTGCTGTCAGTCCACCCTTTAATTCTTTCAGTTCAGAATCTGACTAACTATGCACACTCATGTCACTTTGAAACATTCACTTATCTTCTGATGGATTTTCATCAGTGTGCTGTTTTCCACATATTTGTCGGATCAGAACGCTACGGTTACCTACGTTCAATACTGCCAAATTAACAAAGCAAAAATCAATGATTAAAGCCCACAAGCCACAAGATCGCCACAGTCTGCAAGTTGCTAAATTTCTTTTTTTTTTTTCTTATTTTATCCTTTGTTCTTGTTCCATTGTTGTAAGAGTCCCTATGCTGTTATTCTATATTTATATCAGAACGTGTGTACGTACAGCATGTGTACTTATAAAAAACTTCTGTGGCATTGCTGCTGAATGAGCTCTGGTCTCCCAGAGATCAGTGTGACCCGAACGCTGCGCCCACAGGGAGCTCCACTGATTTTTGATATCTGTATCTCTTGATAGCAGGTGTTGGAGCCTCTGATGGAAGAGAACTCCAAGGTTTTGGACTCTGGGCTCTGCACATGTTGTAATCAAAAATTTATTTCTTTGTGTGACTCATAGGAAAAAGAGTCAGGCTCCTAGGATTTTAGAAGTCTGGGTTTAAAAATGGAAACAACAGGAAAATATGTTCCTAAACTATCCAAGAACAGATCCAACAGCCACTGTCTTAAAATACCTCTGGCCATACCGATACTGATTTATTATTATTGTGTTGTACTTCCCTAAGAGGAATGACAGGATAAAAGTCATCAGATGAGATATTTTATCTGACTGATCAGATGGCAATGTTTTGTAATGACAAAGTGTAGTTACAGAGTAAGAGGAGTTGGAAGGCCTCAAAAGACACTATCAACTAGGTACGCTATAGACTGAAATTTCTCTTTCAAACACGGGGCTGAAGCACAGGCTTCTCAAAGAGCCAAAGGCTCCATTCAGGCCTAGCACAAGCCCACTTTTTCTGATCTCCTCACTAGGGCTGGAGCTGGGTTTTGGGAAAGATAAATTTGATTCATGTCTAGTGTCTAAAAAGCATCATTCCCACCATCAGCATCATCCCGTCACAAACCAGAGCTTAATCTTAGATTTCTTTCCTCCTACCAAATCCCATTATTTTCAGAGACAATTTGGGATTTGCAAGGAACACAGGATCAGTTTCATTTCAGATACTAACTAAATATTTAAAAGTCAATCTTGCTCCTGCTGAAAGAGGTATGAATTTTACTGTTAGTTTAACCAGAAGCGAGATGAAGTTGCAGACTTACAAGCCTGCATCTATTAGATTTTTTTTTAGCTTGGAATTTTATGTTCAAAAAGGTCACTTCAAAAGCAAACCCAAATATAATGTACTTGCAATTTAAAACTCCCTAACACTGACAAGAGCAGAGTAAAGGTGCCATTCTGTACCACGATTTTGATAATGGTGTCATCTGAGCTGCACAATTCTATACAGAGTCTCTTTTAAACAGTAGCTCGTGCTAAATTTGAAGTTCTTATTTGTGAGTTAAAGCCAGACTCCACCAGCACTCAATGATTTATGCTGCCCTCTCCAGAAGCCATGCAGCCTCAGGAATTTTTGTTGTTAAACTCCTCTTCACACACCAGTTTGAAAGTCTCATCCAACAGATATCAAGGGAATCCCAGGCAGCAGTTCATCGGTCCACAGCCTCCTCACTGAAGCCAGGATTTGCATTTTCTGTGTAGAGAACTAGACAATTGTGAAGTAGTGGACCAAGAGATATTTTATTAACAAAAGTCTCCATGTCCAATAACCCACTCGTCACTATTCTTAATTTTGTCTTTCATAGCATTTATTCGGTACAGAAGGATGATACACGCTACATTTTAAATATCTACACTAAAAATGAATATTAGAAAATCCTATATTGTATTTTACCTGTCAGAGGTCATCAGAAGCTGTATTTCAAGAAAACTGAAGGCATTAGATGTAGTTTGCCCAGTAGATTAATACTGAGCTGTGAACTTTCATCCTCTGCAGCAAGATTTCCATCCAACTGACATAGAACTGACATGCAGTAACACTTACAACCAGGGGGATCCAATTTAGACAGAGTTCAAATGGTTTCAAGCTACTCATAGGTCACAGAGGTAAAGTATGCATAAGAGAGCTGGCTTTAATCAGACGGTTTTCAGTAATGTCACACCAGAACTGATACGCCACATTGGAAATGAACTGGATGTTAGGCTTGAGAATTAAATTACCAAATATATTTAAATATTCTGAATATAGTCTTTAAGACATTCTCACAAGCCCAAAACAGTAAGGGTTTTGGTTTTTTTTCAGAACAGTAGAAAAAGACACAGAGTTTTGCACGAGCATAAAATACCCTCCTTTCCCATGTGGCATCATATCTGTGATGTCTATCTTCAGAAGCTTTTGGGGAAGAAATGTGATCCAAACCAAAACCAAAACAGCTCCACTGCGGGTGACAGTTTAGAAATAATCTGAAAAAAAGACTCAACGTTTTCTCCATAATGGAGCATTAGAACATAGGAAAATTGAGAGGGACAGGAAGGATTACAGTGAGAGAGAGGATTTAGGAAAGGCCAATTTTAATGCAGTTATCAAATGCTGACCTACTTGTGGAACAGGCAGGTGGAATCTCCGTTTACCATTTCATACTAAAGAACAATGTGAAAATGAGAGGACTCATTGAAAGACATGTCACTGAAAGACAAAGTGTTATTCTCTTGAGACCTGTAAAGGCTATATTCCACCCAAACCCCCCTGAATCTGTCAGGTGTTCTTATTTCAAGTTTCCTTGATCAGTTTGGTTGTCTCCAAATCGGCCCTGTGCCCTCCTTTTCATGTAGATAGGCTGTGAGCTTTGTCTCCATGCCATTAGAGATGTCAGAAAGTAAACTGGGAAACAGCTCCATAATACAATGAAAAGCATCACACCCTTTTTACAGTCATTCCTACTGGTTTGCACTCTGTTTAAGAACTGCTTCTCAGCAGAAATAAAAAAGCAACTACCGCACAAAGCCTAGCAGACAAGGTATGTTGAGTTTCTGAAGACTTTCATTGAGTTTTGTTATGAAAAGGATTAAAAATCCTTACTGCTGTGCCTGTCTAGAATATCCTCTCTGCAAAAATTCAAGTCAATGCCACGAAGCGAGGGGGGAACTTGAAGAAGTCTGTCACCAGAAATACAGTGCTGGATCTCATGTCATATTACAGCAAGCGTGTCTCAGCTCAGATCAGCAAAGCAGGAGGAAGGAAACTCACGGAGCAGATTCAGGGTTTTCTTACTGAATACTCATCCAGCAGCAGCAGCACAACCAACAAAATTACACCTTCATAACCCTTTAATTTCACTGCATCCTGCACTGGTGAGTTAAAATGCTTATAGCAGGAAAGAAAAACTGAGAAATTCAAAACCAGTGTTTTCTTAAAGAGATAAACTGGGGCTTGTTGACTTCCTTACTATTAGAAACCAGATTGTTTCCAGCACCTGGCTTGCTCATTTACCTCTATTTCAGGTAGCTCCTTACAGAACTCTAACATGTGTAATACAGGCATAACTTTAAGCAATGAACTAGCTAAAGTGTCCCCATCTAGGTTAGTAAAATAAATACTTTTTTTTTTCCCCAAAACTAGGAGGCTTTTAAAGACTGATCCATCACTGCTCTCTAAGTCCATATCCGTTTTTCTTCCTCGTACTGAATGAACAAGTGGTTTATCGCAGTCAGAAAAGCATTCCTCTTAGGAAGTTGTGTCTTTCATTTGTTGCTCCCACTCATTGGCCAGACCAGTATCACAAAATTAGATCCACTATTCTTCAATTCTAATTACACTGCACAGCTCAATTTCCTACACATTCTCAACTTTGTAGAAAAAATAGCTGTACTGCATGAATAGCCCACAGAAGCCAAATATTATGAGATTCTTTCTTTTCTTCCAGCCTACCAGGTCATATAATTCTTGAATTATGAAAAAGTCCTTTTTCTTACTTGTCATTGGCACCTTGTCTTAACAAAATAAGATTCTAAAATAACAAGAACTAGTGCACATCCAAGCACTCCAAATCCTCCACATAACCTGTTCAGCCCTTCCTATATTCACCCTGTGTAGCTCTGAAGCCTTTGATTATCTGTGTTTCCATTTCCACAATTCCAAGCTGATGGATGTAACAGCACCTAAGCAGAAGCGCAACATACTCCCTAATTAAAACATTTTACAATTAAGGGAGACGCAGCTTTACTTCTTCATTTTTGCTGGAAAACCATACCATGTCACTTTTTGCCTTTTAACACATCCTAATGACTCACAACATTTAAGACGGAGTTAAATATTTTTCTTAACACAGCTGTATATGTTTTATTTCATACATTTGCCAAGATTCCTCATATATTCTTCCAACTATTACAGTCTTCCTTTCATGTTTTTAATTTTTAGTTTCCATGGTTCCATAAAATACAAGTTGCTGAATGATGTCCAAGCTCATGGCTGGAAGCATCTCTTTATTCCACCCCATAGCTACATAGAACCTTGGATAGACTTTAACACCCATCTTTTTGGTTGTCTTTTCAGAAGCTGGCCATTAGACTCTAGCCCCAGGTCTCTTCCTTGCTTCCCTGAAGCTCTCCATCATTAAGGCATGAGCCAAGGTTCTCTTATCTTCTTCCACTAATTATGAGTTTTATTAGCTCTCTCCTTAGAAATGCAAAAATCCCACAGTGACTGGAGAATTTAGCAGATTAGCATATCTTCCTACCAGAGAACAGTTGATACAGCTGAGCTTTCCATCCTCCTTGAAGGATGGTATTTATTTTTACATAGTGAAATAGAGAAAAATAATATATTGTTAGGATGCATCTCAGATCAATCGAATGGGAAATGGGAAAAATGTTTAGTTGTACTCTTGAAATCCTTGCTAGCAGAATGCCCTTATGTGGCAATGAATGGGGCTTCCTTCAATCTGCCACTAAGTGACTCCAGCCTATCCTGCTTGTTAATGATCTGGCTTCAGTTACTCATCTCTCTCTGCCAGTGCAACACATCTGGCACAAAGGCTTTCGTGCTAAAGAAAATCCAATTAGTGCAGAATGCTTCAGTACATCCCTTCGACGATGCAAACTATCATGCTTTCACCATCGTACCCTCTACTCTCTACACTGGAAAGCCTGAGAATCCTAAAGCTTTGCAATGAACTGCTCACTCCTTCAGCAAAATAGATTCTTAAGCAAGAAGGCAGGGCTCATCTGGAAGGGAGCAAGCACTTCCATGAAGGCTGACCTAAAACTGTGGAATGAACTGCCTTAGAAAAAAAGGGATTGCCTCAAATATTCCCCACCATCTGCTCCAACTTCAAGACACATTTTAGGAACTTGCTTTAAATTTAACACTAAAAAGGAATCCAAACGCTTATTTAAAAAAACAAAACCAAAACAAATATAAAAGGAAAATAAAAAGAAACTCTACCAAAAAAACCAACCTACAGGAGCAGATTACTCCATTGGGGATCTTCAAAAATATACTCCCCCCCACCCCCAACCACTACTAACGAGGTGCTAGAACATGGACTTAAGATAAAGAGTTTCTAGCCCTTCCAAAGGGCTGCTTTAAGTGCCATTTAAGGAGTCAAGCACAGCACAGCGCAGTAATTTTGTGGTAGAAATAAAGATGGCAGAATGGAAACAACTATGCCTTAACATCAACATTTTATCCACACCAAGCATTGCTCACAGATTTCTCCTCACGCTGCTTTTCATTCATTGTCTTCCCAGGTTCTACTCAGAGCAGACGCTTCTCTCCAATGAACTGCCCAACTTATTTTATGTCAGCTGAAAAAAAATCATACCAATTAAGAATAATGTTTTCCTCATTGAATTAAAAAAAATACACAATACCTATTCCCATTAGACTGCCACTGGATAGCGAAGCTACAGAGGACTTGAGATGTTTCACGTTTTTCAAGTGATTAGCATCAAAATCTCTCTATAAAAATAAAGTAGTGACAATTATAACAGTTAAACTATCTCCTTTGTGTGGCTCCGCACCACCTTTAAAAAAAATCAGCAGAGGATGTTTATTTTAGTCCTAAATATGATTTATCTGTTGATTCTTCAGCATTCATATTTCAACATCCTCCAAACCGCTAAGCTATCCCACGAGACGCATATCCAAAAACATCCTTAACCGTCTCCATTTCCAGAACAACAGACTATGTGGATCTGAACATTCTGGTTAGCTGGCTCGTAGTGACCAAAGGGTCGACCGCCTGGGAAACGACAGGAACTATAAGGGTTAACTTGTGGGCTACCTCAAAACACATTTGTGTTCTTTTGCAATAACACACCAAACTTAACGACCATCAAATAATGGTTGCATGATCTGAGATTTGGAAAACCTAGACGCATTCAATTGCTTTCTCTGATTAGGTCTGTACTTATTTGGCATTACCAGAGATATCTCAATCCCTAAATAATTAACCTACAACCAATATCTATGAAATTGCCTCACTAAGCTCACTACCCAGGACTGTTTGCTGTTAAATTAGTAGAATAAATAATTTACACCAAAAAAGTGTGCACAAGATAGTGCCAATAAACCTGGGGGAACTTGTTCATTATTTGCAAGAAAATTGGATGAAACACAATTCCCCAAGTACAAGCCGTTCTGTAGAGTAAAAGGTGCATTAGTATTATTGCAGCACATAGGGTACAAATGAAGTCTCATGACTGTTCTCTTCAGAGCATGCTCTCTTCATTAGCCTTTTTTCCGGAGCTATAAATACATGCAATATACTGTACATAGGAGAACATAGGAGACTGAATGTTTGCATATGGAGTACGTTTCTTATAGGAAAAAAAAAAATCACAGAAATATTGTAGATTGTTACTGAATAAGCAAGCAGCTAAATGAATAATATTTAACATTGACATGGCAGCTCTGTATCATTTGGAAAATCCTCAAATCATCTCTTCCAGTGGCAAAGGTTACTATTGCCAACTCTAAATGCTCAAGAAAATTGCTTTGGAAATTCGTAATTCACAGGATTTTTATCATTTTAAGATCATTTCAAAATGAACTGTTGATGGAACTTATCTCTTGCAAAGTTCTGCAGGGTTACGCATGCAGCACTTGTTCCAGCACACAATGAATCGGTTGAGCATCTTTGCACTAATGTCACTGGGAGCTGAAACAGGCCCTGCCGGCAAAGAAAAACAATAATGATTCTCGTTAAAACTTCAGAAATAGTTTAAAAATAGTTATTCTAAAGGCACATTCAGAATTCCCAACTAAAAATTCACATTTAGAAATAAATAAATAAAATTCACTGAGAACAATTTGGCACAGAAACTAGTGCTGAGGCCAAAACAGAAGAGTTTATGACTTTGGCGTGGGCCCGTCTCCCATTAGGTTCCTGAAAACTGCAAGCTCCTGTACACAAATTAATTGTAGCGCTCAAAGGTATGGCTGTCCCTGAACGGCGAGGTACAAGGAAGAGAGTCTCTCTGTCCCTTGTGGCTTGAGCTTTTGTTACCGAAGCACCTCTTCCCTGTCCTCCCCAGCTTACACAACCCCCTGAAGAGATGCCCAGGCAGGGAACGCCCTGACCTAAAGAACCAGCTCGGAGCACCGCCTGCTCTTCACGCTGTGTTTTTCCTACAAAGAGAGGTGGTCACCAGTCTTGCGTTGCTGCTGCAGCCCGGGGACAGAGCCACAGACACCCTGACCACATCCAGGGAAGGTGCAGCAGAGTCCCTGGCTGGATCCAGCCCCTTGTTTAAGTCTGAATTAAATGCTAGGTCTCAGCCTGATCTGTGGTGGTTTGTTGGTTTTTATTATTTGATAGCAAGTATCCTGGGACATGTTTCCTGACCTTGCTCTGTATTCATGCTGAAAACACAACAATCTTTTTTATATAAAAATAAACATCTCTCCCTAGATTATGAATCATGTAGTTGCATGACCTGGATCCCAACGCTTCCTGCCATCTATCTTATTTAATACTGAAAGAAATCATAGCTATGAATGCCAGCTTACCTGTTCCTCTAGAAAACAATACTGGGAATACCAATTTCACTCATTTCACTCATCTTCATCCCAAAAGAACAACGACAA
This sequence comes from Burhinus bistriatus, assembly GCA_013397275.1. Classification (NCBI taxonomy): domain Eukaryota; kingdom Metazoa; phylum Chordata; class Aves; order Charadriiformes; family Burhinidae; genus Burhinus; species Burhinus bistriatus. The sequence continues at coordinate 17,167 of VYXH01003301.1, forward strand.
AAAAAAAAAAAAAAAGGTTAGCCCTGTAGAGTAAAAGGTGTCCCAATGTCATTGTTGCATGCAAGGATCAGATAAGCACCTGGTTTGTTCTGTCTGCGAAGACAGCTTTATCCAAATAAAGCATGGTGCATTTTATCATTCTGTAATGGAAAAGACCTGTCACTCTTTGAATATCATCATATGGTCGGTGGCCGGCAGATAATGGACTGTTAAGTGTCAAGGTGACTGGCTTTGAATGTGCACAAAACTAAAAATTATAGACCTGTCATTCCATAGGCAGGCCACAATTAGCTGTCTATGCAACTTGAAATTTCCATTTTGCCAGCTGAATAATCAATTGGCTACAGTTTCTCAGTATAGATGCATTTTTAGGCTCTTTGCAATCGGGATTTTATCTTTTTTATAAGGTTTTTCAAATAACTGTGCAGTGCACTTAAGCAGATGGGGTTAGGAGTGCACTGTGCAGTTATCTCCTCCCCAAACACATACACAAACACATTCACCAATATTTTACAATCAACACTTTTTATGTTAAATTCCTCCAGCTACGCTCTACCATATAACGCTTCTGCCAGGGATGTGGTGCTAAAGAACAAAAGCTACACAAAATTCACAGCTTTTTGTTTCTATTAACAATGTAATATTCCTTTTCTACATTTTGCTATCAGTCCACCCCGATATGAGTTAATGATACAACATGACTTAGAAATAAAATGTTTTCAATGGTCAACTTCAAAAAGGGAAAGTATTTTCTTTTTGGAGAATTTTCTTCTGTATCGCTTACTAACAAAATTTGAAGGTTGTCAGGGCAGAGACTTTCTTTTATGCTGCTAAAACAGCAGAGACAAATAGAGTGATATATCAGTAAGGACTCTTACACTCTGCTTTGAAAATAAACAAGCAATGCAATCAAAAAAGTTCAGGATCCCACGTCATAGTCTTATATTAATGTATCTACTGTAGCCCTTTTTGTCCTGGACAAGTAGCAATCATTTGCTGTCTTACAGGCTGTTTGCATTTGAGAAAGAAATTGCTTAACATTGTGCCTGAATGCGAGAATAGGTTTACAAAACAGGGAGCTCGGTTAAGTTCTGGGTTTATATACACAATATCAGGACAAGTGCTGCCTTGATGTCTTTTTGATATGAAAAAGTCCCTTAAAGATATGTTATTGCAAATCTTTTTTTTTTCTTCTTCTTTTTTTTTTTTTTTTTTTTTTTTAGCTCAGTCTGATTTGTAGCACATGATGGGCAGAATTCCTCCCATCTGATGTGGAAATGTTACACACAGGTTCTGGCCAAAGCCACTTGGAATAACAGAAAGACATGTGGGATGGTCACCAGACTTTAAATGAGGCTTCAATACATAGCCCTCCATTTTTATAGGACTTCATACATTGATAAAGCCTTTGCGTGCAGTTCTGGGAGGTACACAGCGATACTCTGGTAATCCAAAGAAGTCTATGACTGAGTCTGTAATTATATGGCATATGGGCTTTAGCGACGACTGGATCAAGTGATAATGGCTTGAGGAGCTCCTGGTCTTCCCTCATAGACCCACGCTCACTTCCTTTCCCATTGCACAATTTACTCTTCTCGCATTTGTCTTATTTAAGTGGTCCCCCCATCCTTTTTTGATGATGACTTTTAACAGCAGTTATTTGAACAGTGTAATTTACAGCAAGTCACAGAAGTCGCTGTATGTACAAAGCTGAAGACGTGGCAAATTACAGCAAGAGAGCAGGAACAAGAGGCTGGAGGGAGCAGAGGGGAAAGTTCTTAAATTCACATTGCAGAACTACACTGTTAGCCTGAATTTCCTCCCTGCTTTTTCTCCTCTCTCCCTCTAGAAATAGAAGGTTAGGCCATTAGAGAATTCAATTGGTTCCAGATGGACCCTTAACCCAGCTCTTCTAATAAAAACATTTTCCTGTTAAACAACCTGTGTCACATGGAATAGATGAAATTCATCTTTAGTATACCGCCACTGAAGCCTGGAAAGACAAACCTGAAGTATGAGTATCTGTATCTCAAATATAAAAGGGTAATGCAACAATGATTTATCTCACAATTGGGCAGTGGTAATTAAAAAAGTAATACTGTAGCAGACATACAATACAAGCTTCTAAGAAAAGTTATAAAAAAACATAGCTGTCTTTTTTAAAGGCAGTGTTCCATGTTTATGTTTTCTATTAAATTCTTCAGAAAAATTAAAATATAACATTTGACAGTATGACTCGTAAATCATCTCTTTCATGGGCTACTGCCATTGTTAACACATTTTGTTTTATTTTACTTTATATATATTTTTAATATATAAATCAGAGAGCCAGTTTTGCTTGTATAGAAATCAGTGACAAAAATCTCCAAGTTTTCTCATTAGACCACGGTCAATCCTTTTTGCATGCTGGAACAAAACCTTTACTGTTCTAGATCAACATTTAAGGTACTTGGAATATACGAATAGACTGTGATTTTGCATTCAGTAGCAGGTTGCTTAAGTACCTCCCATCCTCCTTCGTCCCAGCCTTCGTTCCGCCCCACGTGCCAACCAGTGTTTTGGCTGGCACAGACGTTTGTGTTGCCATGTAGTCAGCATATATTTTATCTTTTACCAGCTGGATCTATTCCTTGATCAAGTTCACCATACCGCTGTGCAAACAGTTGTGGCAGCAAACGCAAGAGCTGGGAACAACCCGCCAGGAAGGGGGATAGATGCCCAAGCTGCTTAAGCTATGACTGCTAGTGAATAAATGCTCTCAGTACCACAGCCTACGTAGCCTGTCTGTCTACCCTGGGTCCTTAGAGAGCTTCTATTTTGTTCCCATTTCTTTCAAATATATTTATTCACACATCACCTTTGCAAGAAGTGCTGCAATTCCCGATTTACAGCTATGGAACTGAACTGCAGCAACGTTTTCAAAAATATCTTTCCGAGAGACTTAAATTCTGAGTGCCTACAATGCTTTCAAAATGAGCTTTTAATTGACCTAGATGCTTTTGAAATTATTTGCTTAAAAAAGCAACAAAGAAACGGGTTCTAGGCTAGCATCCTAACCAGTAAGCTGTCCTAGCACTCTTGCTTTGTGAATTTCCTTTCATTTTCCCACCAGAGATAGCTGTGATATAATTTATTACTATCATGAAACTGATTATGCATTCTGAAGTCGGCAGATTTACCTTAAAATAACACAGTGGCTCAGTGAAAACCATTACATGTTCACAGTGGAATCTGTCTGGGCAAACGAAAAGAAAATAAAATGCTACTTGCCTCAGATTCCACCTGCCCTCCCCCAACACACACACACACACTCACTCACTCACTCTGTTTTATTCTGTTACCAGTTGAAATAAGAAAAAATTGAATGGTTTTGTCCATTTGAGAAATTAAAAACTTTTAGAGTCAGGGTTCGTGGATTTTCCCTCCGTGTTTCCGGAGGGACCTGCACTTAGAATGGTTCATTGTCTATTTGATATTTCAGTACTTGGCTTTGGGAAAAGGGAAGAGCTTTTGCACTGCAGTTCAGAGCATTTGTGTGCTCTCTCAGTCTATACAAGCCATCTGCGTACTTTGCTATACGCTAGCAGAGATTAGAAAGAAACAGAAAAAAATTGCACCTCCACCTTTTTGTTTCTAACATCTCTTCACTTCAGGAGACCGCTGGGCTGCCACACCATCCGCAGAAGGCTGAAATAACTCCCAACTACGTTGGCCTTCGGTCAGACCAGAGTCACACGCACATGGTTATCTGCTGCCTTGTAGAAACGCAACTTGTTTTCACCAAACAATGCTTCCCTGTGGAAGTTTCTTAGCCTTGAGATAGGAGAGCCCTACGTCCCCCATAATTCCTCTTTAGAGCATATGAAAATACCTTGGATCCTCAGTTATACAGAAACTTAGGAATAGGGAAAACCAGGGTAACTAGCAAAATGAAGACAGGGCATTTGCACAAAGGGCTAGATTGTCTAATACAGAACAAGCTCCCCACCACCGCCCCTTCTGTGCTTTTGCTTCCTCGAGTAACGCTGCTTCTGCAGCGCTGTTTGTGATCCTTTTTCCTGTTTGTCCCAGTCGGCCTCTCAAACTGGCAGGGGCAGTACCGTGATGCCAAGCATTCACCAGGGTAACTGCTGCTCTTCTCCGGGGAGCCGCGATGAAAAGAATCGCATCAGCATCCCTCTGCTGCTGGCTGAGGTGCTGTGAGACGCATTGCCTCTAGCAGCACTGGATTTGATGTACAGCTGTACCGATAGTTGGAGAAGTTACCATGACATCAGATCACCCCCTCCCTCCATTTCACTACATGGCATTTACATCTCCCTGCGAGGTGAAAACAGATGAAGCCACAAATACAGCATGAAATAAGCCTGGACCTACCCCTGCTCCACCTGGAGCTCGGCCACTGGCTTCGCCGGAGCAGGGACAAGCCCTTCACCTGCACCAAGATCAACATAACTTTGAACAAAAACAAAAGAATATCTGTTAACTCTTGGCTGCTACGCACACCTTACGGTTGAAGTCCGGCCAATTAAGCTCTCGAAGCAGTAATGCTGTCAAGACATCCAGCTGCTAAATGAGGTGCGGGCAAAAGATTTTGCTTAATTTCTGAGAATGAGAAAACATTTGCTAAAAACTACCGCTCTCTCAATTCTGCTGCCATTTCACCTCAAAAGCATTAGGTCTCCAAAAGCTGACTGCTAAAGGAATGCAGTTTTCTTTCTTAAAGCCGACGGTACATTTAGACTCTACATTAAAACTACCATAAATAATATAGCGACTGTATGTGTCAAGTTAATAGTAAAAACAGGGGCTGTGTGATGCATACCAAGTAGCGATGTTCTCCATCTACGTAACAAAATACTGGTGGGTTTCACCCCGGGGAAATTCACCCCGCTTGTTTTGGGAGGGGAGCGCAGGAAGACTCCCTCCTGAAAACGACAGCGTCACGCCGAGCGCACGCAGGCGGCCGGCTGCCGGGGCTGCGGCTGAACGGCAACCGGCCTGCCGAGACGGCCGCCGGTGCGGGCAGCCCTTGTGCCTGCTCCAACTGCAACCCGGGGCCCGGCATGCTGACAGACTCCATTAGCATTAATGCTGCTCTCTTATCTCCCGGTGGCCGGCCGGTGACGGCTGCCTGCCACCGCCGACAAGGCCGACACCGCCAATCGGCTCCGGCTCGGCAAGGTCACCGCGCCGGCCGGGCTCGGGATTGGCTCCGGCGCCGCGGCGTGTTATTACTGTCTGATTTGATCGGAGGCAGGGGGTGGTCTCCAATCAAACAGAGAAAAGGTCCTGGAGAAGGTAATTAAATCCTGTCAGAGGCAATTATCGGTTCCAGGGCCATGACTCTGGCACTGAATGCAGATGATCTGAAGCTCTATTCTTGTAGAAATTCAAGAGGGCTTCTGGCACGGATCAGTTAGACATAAAGGAAACAGCAGGCTTTTTGCAAACAATGCGGCGCTGTATTTTGAAGCTTTTTGCACATCTTTTTTCCTCCCTGCTCTCCGAGTTTGGTTACCGCTGATCAAAAATATTTCCTTCTCCCCACATTCTCATTAATTTAATAGATAAGATTTACTTACGTATTATACACATAATGACAAGCTACATAAGAGAAATTTTGTTCCAAAACACTGCCCACTTAAAATGTCTTTCATCAAGACAAAACCGCTTTAGACAATAGAAACATATCAAATTATTGATGTTTTACTGGAAAAAACAAAAGCATCAGAATTGGATTATCTATCCAGAGGGGCAATGTCTCATCTCTAAATCCTATAGATGCCAAAAGGGAATAAATAAATGACTTCCTCCTACCATGGTATAATGATGCCAACACAAGTGTATCAGAAGCGCCCTGACATGTTGAAAAAGGCACGCATTTCACTGACATAAACAATGCACTGTTTAAATTTAGTTCCACAAAGCCCAAAATATTATTTACTTTATATTCTTTTGATTTTACTTTGATGTGCCAAACTGGAGCTGGGAAAAACCTGAAATTTATACTAGAGATTAAAAAAACAAAACAAAAAACCAAAACAAAACAACATCTCACAGTTCCTTTCACAAAAGCATCCTCCTGATTTTATGTAAGACCTTTTTTCCCTTCAAGTGTGCATCCATTTATTATTTCCGAGCCAGATTACAAGCTCAGTTGTGCCACAGTAAATCAGGATTGACACCATTAAAGTAAGTGGAACTACTTTAGTTTTTACAGAGAGCCGAAGCGGGGCCTCTGCCTGCCCCAGCCTGGGCTGCAATCCCTTCTTGCATCCCTGCACGGGGACTGGAAGGGAAAAAAGAGCTGGGGTGTGCGAAAGGCCATGTTGGGAAACACACCCACAGGCTAACTGCGACTGTAGGTCTTCCTGAACAGGCTTCGTTCACTGGGAATGCATTCTGTTCCAAATTAGTTTTAATTGTCTCAAAATACCACGCATTCAATAAAAAATAAATTTTTGCGAAACTCTGCCTTTCACTGAGTTCTGATTTGATGAACTGACTTTGTAAACTGCTGTTTAAATAGAAATATTGCTGCTGCTGCAACATTTCACACAGGTTTGGTGTAAGTTCCCTGTTATTTCTGTGAGGGCACTGGGTTTTTTGTCTGGTTGGTTCCCCGCACTCCCCCCCATAGCCCCCCAGGGGCCATGCACTTGCATAGCATCGTTTCATTTCCTATGAACGCACAGCCGGAGAGAGGGGATTACCGCTGCGGTTTCACAATTCCTCGTGCAGATAAGGCACAGGGCTGGTTGAAAGAAATGAACTTAAGCTTTTCTTCAATGTTTCGGTTACCTCATAGTATAAGAAGAAGGTGTGTGCGTGGCAGGTCCTATGATTACTAAGGTGGCAGCAGATTATTTCCCCTCAGGAGCAAGCACAGCAGAAGGAAAGACCATGGTCTTTCCCTCGGACCACGCCTGGAGGCAGGACCTTCTCTCAGCCTGACCCACAGCTCATTTGGGGTCCTGCTTCTGCAACCACATGGAGTCTCCTAAAGCATGTCCTTTTGGCCAGTAAGCCCACACTAGGAAAACCCAAGAAAGAAAATTGCACAGAGAAGTATAAAGGGAGAGACTCTACCGTAAGTCTCAAATCCCATGAGTCTTTATAAATCCATACATACGCTTTCAGTTGTAGAGAGGAGGGTTCACTACAACTTTAGTAGCAAAGGAACGTCTAAGTCTCTGTAATTCATTCATTCTTGAATTTCAGTGTGAGATTACCGAGAAAGGCATCACGGTTGGTGACAACCACCACAGTAGTTTCTGAAATTCAGGGCATTTGTCAACTAAGAGTTGAATGAAGCATGAACTCGGTTTACACAACTATCAAACAGCTGTCAGAGAATGACTACTTCAGGGGCGACCAGCTTCCAGCAGTTTCTAACCAGTGACACACTGCCTATCAGCAACTAGTCTGGCCTACCCCCTCCCCAAATACTGATCACTTGGTATTAATCAATTTTTCCTAGGAACCCCTTTGGAAAAGGAAAATTTTACTTCACACTAGTGTCTATGAAGGAACGTACTGCTATTCCTAGTTTTCAAGAGTAATTTTTGAGCATAAAATGGGAAAAAAACAAGCATCAGATAATGTTGTCTTCAGCTTTACAGTGTGCAGTGTTCTGTCACTGTGCTGTGCTAAGACAGACCCTCACCCACCGCAATTCAGATTCTTATCAGCATTAACATATTACATGCATATTCCTGGGCCATTTTATAAAGGCCTTAGAGAATTCAAAAGAAACTTAAAAAATTACTGATGGTTTATACAGAATTGAATGATGATATTGAGGGAACAGGTTGTCTTACAGCAGCTCATTTGCACTATCATTATCGCACACTCTAGCATTCTCTATAAAGGCACATCAAAAACAAAAGATTGAGGTAGCTCCCCGCGCTGTAGCTGTCAAAGCTGACTTCAGGATTCCGTGCATTTCTTGTGAAGTTGATACGATCCTCATTATGCAAATGCTCGGCTATTAGAAGATAAGCACAATGCCTTAAATTCGTATCGATATTTTAAAACATGCTCATTCATCATTTGACTCTCCTTATATATAAATCTGTGTGTGTGAGAGAGAGAATATATTTCTGTATGTTCCTTTATACTTGAACATCCCATACTTTAGCCCTGTAAAGCTTATTGAGCAGTAATTAGGAGAACTAGCATTAGTCGTTCTTACACCAAAATACTTGATTTTTGATTCACAGGCAGCGCATGGGACTAGTTCTTATTCGTATAAAAGCAAATCTTAATCATCTAAGTAAACCCAATATTTTGTTTATGATGCAAAAAGTGTTTTCTTTCCTGGATGCTCTACAACATTCAGTTCAAATCTACTATTTCACTTACTAGGAAATTTGAGCAAGCATGACAATAAAACGTGAAAAAAGCAGCAACAGTGAATATCAAGTTGATTACAAATAAATACTTCTTGAGCTTTTTTGCAGTATTTGTTTATGTGTCATTAATACTAATACTCTTTAAAACATAAAACCAGAAAGGTCAATAGTTGATTTTACCAACCATGAAGGGCTAGATTCTTTTAGACAATCCACAGTCATCACATTACATACGTAAATTTCAAGGAGCCAATATCCAATTTTCTGTGGTTTCTTTCTTCCCACACATGTCACACTTCAAATTCGTTTTGACAACTAAACAATGTTTCCTTTATTTCATTATAATTCCCTTATCTAAAGTCAAAGCTTCATGACAATTTTGTAGAAAGAAACATGAAAAGACTTTCTGGTAGATAGCTTCCTTATTTTAAAGATTTCTTACAAAGATACATTGGTAAACAATCCAGCTGTAGGGGTTTTTGCAGGCAATATCTAACTCTTACCTTACCTCACAAATCCCACTGTAGATCCAATTCTCGTGATTAATATGCGACCTCCTAACGCAAAACCCCCCAAACCACCCAGATTATTCTTGATACCTCATTTCTACATTTTTTTTTCTCTTGAGGCTGAAGCATCTGTGTTAATACCCTACCATCAGCATATGCATTTTTAATTTACTAAATGCAATAAAAAAAATCAGTTGTCATTTGTGTAAGATATATTCACTCATACTTTTTTCAGTTTATGTATAAAAATAATTTCATTCATTAAAGCATATATATTTCAGAAGAGGGATGCAGCCACTGCTTACTAATGCGCAACAACAAAGTGAATTAATGCTTTGCCAGGTTCCTATGATCCAGCGACTGCAGAAAAACTGAAGGCTTACCAGAAGAAAACTGTGAAAAGGAATTGCCAACACAACAGCTTTTGGATTCTAGGACCGGTTTTCATGCCAGACTTGAGTCCGCGCACGTCTCAGAAGGAGCCACAGAACTGCCCGGCTGTGGTTCCCAAAAGGGATGCCTCACCTTGCATTGACCAGTGAAGCTCAAGAGAACTTTAGCCATTGCCCTCTGACTTCCACATCCACTCCTGCAATGCCAGAGGTGTTAGGAGGCTTGTAGGATGCAACCCCATAACCTGAACAGAATCAGGGAATTCAGACCTGCTCCTCAGCTGAGGAAGTCTGGCTTCTTCCTTGCCCTGCAGTGCTCTATACGGAAGGCTAGAATTGGCCAAATATTCTGACCTATACTGGCACAGCAAAACTGCAAGAGACAGAAGGTAGGTATAAAAACAGCAAACTAGTGAGGTCATAAGCAGTAAGAAAGAACTGAAGAAAACCATCATAGGATCTTTAACAATCTCAACTGGTATATCCTCTGACTGTATGACACAGTTGAAAATGACATTGTTGGTGTTCCCTCAGTGCCATGCCATCACGTTCAACATGCATTCTGAGGCAGGTGGGAAGACCATTTAATAGATCCCAAACACAGGGCAGGAAGGAACCTCCTAAATCAAAATTAATTGCCTGCTATCACAAGCCACATCATCATACAATCTGGTTTATAAATTAATCATACTTCATTTTAACAGTAGCTTGGCATCTCTCTCCCATTTCTACCATCAGACAGCATTTCTGGCATCTCCCTTCTGCAGTCCTTAGAGAACTCCTCATTTCCAGCCCAAATGTATGCATCGAAGACCACGTGATACACAATTTGCTCTTGTGCCAATATTTTCCCTTCTCTTAAGCAGCTGTTTTGTCTGGTGTTCACTTCTTTAACATACTTGTAAAGAGCAAGCAAGCTCTTTTACAGCTTCACTTTGCTAGGCTAAACAACCCAAGCTATTTGAGTCTCCTCTCAGCAAAGAGGTTCTCCATCCCATCGATAAACCTCGCAGCCTTTTCCTACACCTCTTCCAATTGGAACTATATTACTGAAACAGGGGCAAGAAGAGCGTGCAATAATTTTAATGACATGTAGCACTGTCATTTATATGACCTCAGCAGTTTGCGGTCCCTTTTGGGAATACTTCTCCAGGGGCGTCGAACTATTGCTTTTTTCAACAACCCACATCCCAGTGGTAGCTCACTCTCATCCTGTAATCTGCTAATATATTCAAGTTCTTCTGTTTGTTGTCATTTCCAATTGATTAGCTCAGATCTTGCAAAAGAAATCCTTATGACTAGTTTTTAAAAGCATAGCATCATCCTTTGTAGTATTAAATGCCTTCCCACTTCCATTAACGTCAGTCATCAAATTCTTCCTTTATGAAGTTCATTTCTTAATAGCAATGACTTCATAATTTGGGGCTTTGCAAGAAATTGATTATGCTGTACCTACTTTTTATTCCAATGCTATTATATAACAATGATTCAAAGGTGGCCTTTAAAAAAAACCCATTCAATCTACTTGCAATCAAAATTTTCTACTTTTAGAACAGATTTTTGTAGAATTCTTCAGCTACCTTACAATTTTTCTCTTATTTCCCTCTACCCCATCCTTCATGGTTTTTCCCACATGACGCATATAGAATGACTTATTGAAATCAGGATTAAACAAAAAAATCCTTTACATGAAGATTTTAATTTATCAAAGAGAAATGTGGCATAATTTACCTTTGGTAAATTCAGTGTGTGTTATCTCATTTTAAATCAACCTCCAGAACTTTTTGTTTGTTTATTCTTAATATCTTCTTTTAACTTCTTCTCTAAAATTCTGATTACTGTTAAAGCTAGAACAACAGACAGTTCGCTAGGACCATCCTTACTACCATGCATATACTTCTTAAACAAAACTTTTGTTCTCCTGGTTTTTGGCACCATACACAGTAGCACTGATCTTTTAAAAATAAAAAGAAACTACAGGAACCATAGTTTAACACACGGTATTTTTTAAGTTACTCAGTTTTGGTTTTTTCTCTCCTACTTTCTCTCTGCCAAATTTGTATATTATGTTTTCCAAGTTTTCATTTTATTTTGGCTTTACTAAGGTTACATTTTCATACTTTCTGTTCTCACTAAGAACTGTGTCGCTTCCCTGACAACCCCACCACCACCACCCAGCTCCAACTGGTTTGGCCCCAACTAGATTATCCTCAGCCTACACCTCATTTACATTAAATGCAAGGCCTACTTTCTCTCACCACCTTCTTTTCTTTAAAAATATAGATAAGGAACTATTTACCATTGTTTTACATTCAATTTCTTTCCCAAGACTAAGAAATCTTGACTTTGGCACTTGTCACGTCGTACTTACTAGACAGTTTTCCTACCCATGACAGATCTCTTTCCTCTGTTCATCAGCTTCTTTCCTAATTTCTAGTGGGATTTTTACTCTTAATAATCTTTTAGATGATTAACGAGCTTAACATCACAAAACCACACCTCAAAACCTTCCTTACAAGTTTATTCCCTCTTGCTTAAGATGCAAATTTCAAACATTTTTTAAACCAGAAGTAGAGAGCAATTCCAGGTTCCAGAGTTCTACAGTCCAAGTGACTCCACGGAATAGCTCTCTATTTTGATTTCTTTAAGCCATTTCTTCAAAACCAGTCTGAGATATATTTCTATTTAATTTGAAATCAATCAAATCAATCAAAGGAACAACCAAGACTAGGCTTTACTCTGTGAACAGCTTCTTACCATGTACTTGCTGCTTACCATAGCATAGTATCACCTTTTATTTCTTCTGTAACAACTTGATAAAGAAACTCATCATTCTCACACTGAATTAAAACTGGGTCCTACCACCAATTTCTCAGTTTTTTGTGGGACATTAAACCTTTTCACCACCACACAATTCTCACAGTGCTCTGCCAAACCACATAACGAAGTTCTTCACTCACAACCAAAACTTAGTCTGGTGGTATATAGCTCACCGCTGATACCGTTCCATTAGGTCATTGTTCAATCAACACTGAAGCATTTTATTTCCAAACCCCTTGTTTTAGCCATTCTATCCTTTTGTATTACTTTACAGATTCATTGGCACAGAAAATCACCTATCGCTTTAATTTCTATCTTTCCTAAATGAAGCATACTCTTCAACAGTCACGTTTCAGACACCACTGCTTACCCACCTTGCTTTTAGACTGTCTATAGTGTCTGGTGTCCAGTTCACGCTAAGTACGTCTATTCATCTTACTGTCGAGGTCCTTGGCATTGCTTAGCCCATAAACATTTCAAATGTTCCTCATGGCATCTGCCAGTTTTCTAATCAGATTAGACAGCTCTCTCAATTACCTTGCCACGTACCTGACTATTGTAATCACCACCATTATGTCTTTGCTGATTAATGTTTGTAACAAGTGCCACAAGGCTACAGTGAGCTAGGGGAATTGTCAGAAATTCTTCTGAAGTTTCATTTTCTTTTAATGATAGATTAGTATACTTTTCATCTCCTTAGTTTCCATTTAAAGGGTGAAATTATTTTACACAATTATCAGTAGTTCTTTATATCTATATTAACATACTCAGGTAAGCTGCCATAGTTGTCACAGAGATTTTCTTTACATCATTTCACTGTTTATAAAAGAGTTTCTACAATCGTCACTCTCATGCTTAAAAAGCAAGCAGACAATATGGCTGATAATGTTTAGCTCAGAGTCTGCGCAGTGACAGCAACGCAGCCAATCTCCGCTCACGGCAATGGGATCAAGATTTCATTCCTACCGGTGGTACAGTTACGCATTAGACCTAGTGCAAGGTTTGATGTTTGAGATCAAACACATTATTATTAGTTTAGTTGGCATCTGGTGGATCCTAATAATTGTACTATTGAGTCCACCTTCGTAAATTCTCTTGGTATTATGGCTATTATTTAAACAGAAGTCCCAAGTAGTATCTCATAAAATTGATTTAGGAAGAAGAGATTGGACCAAAGAATAAGGTACAGGACAATAAATGAAACCATTTTTGTTATGGACCTTATACTAGTCATCTTTCCCAATGCAGACATTAAAAAGAACAGAATTGATGAGCAATTTTATATCTGTTCCCTATTTGACACTAGTCATTTTGAAACACAGTGTTTCTTCTTGGGAAGTAAAAGAAGTATAGTTACAGCAAAGGCTAAGGTCTGGGGTTTTTGAAGAAGTCTCCTTTTTCTGTGATGTTTCATGACTCTTTTACCTTGAAGAACCCCATCAAATGACTCAGGCTGTCAAGACTACGTTATAAAGTTTGATTCTTCCACAAAAAAAAATAAAAGTAAAGAAAAAAAGTTAATTGCAGGCTGCATGCCTTTCAGGAAGCTGTTATATCTCTGGATTAAAAAAAAAGTCTGCTACTTTGGGACTAGTGTTTCTGGAGATGAGCAAAGGTGTTAAAAGGAAGTCTCATTAGAAAGACATAGTCCTCTTATCATTGCACTTCTCAAACAAAATAGTATATTTGAAACCGTCCAAGTTTAAGAGAGAAAATTCTGCAATATTTACTGTTCTGCCATGTGACAGGTGTTCATCCTCGTGTACACACAAGAAAAGGATGGGAAGAGACAGAGCTTCCTGCTTTGTTCTGTTCTGACACCTCTGTACTTCTGCCTGACCCAAATCAATATCCAAAAGGCTATCTGACAAAAATTAAGGTAATATTTGACAAGTAATTAAAATAAGAGAATTAAATTAAGAGTAATTACAAATTCTGCAATATTTCAAAGGTTGATTTTAAATACTAACTTCTACTTTTATAAAGAGCCTTCTGTCTCTATTGATTAGTATATACACTTTCAAAAGCATACAGATATTTTTTCACCCATTGCTCATATTTACTGCAACTTAGAAGAGTAATCTCTGTATAAACAACTCTTTGAAACTGCAGAGAGAAATGAAAAAGAATTTAGTTGCCCCAAAATGAAATTAACTAATACAGAAAGAATATAGCTCCGGATTTAAAGTTCTGGTCAGCTTTAAGCCTTCTTCATAAGGCAATACCCTGAGTGTAAAATCATTCCCTTTGCACTACAATGAAAAATACGCTCAGTCTTGATCATCAATTGAGGCTACCTGCCTGGTAGGTAATACAAGAACACAGCACATGTAAATACAATTAGGGAGCAGAAGCCACCTGGCAATAGGGGAAAAAAAAAATCAAAACACCAAAGGGTCTGAAATGCTAGCCAAAGCCCTGGTAATACTGACTTAGTGTGATTATACATGGAGACATACCCCATCTGCAAGCAGCTGCACGCCTTCCTACCTATTTGGCATTTAATGTCATGTCTCATATTAGCTGTATAGCACCCAGATGCCATAGAGTGAAACCACCACTGCAAGTCTGTAGAAAATAAAATATGCTGAAGAAATAAGGTTGCTGCCTCCCCAAACTATTCTGCTAAAATGCTTTGCTGCCCTCTCCCTTCCCAGGCAGCATAAGGGATTATTTTTCCATCAGGTAGAGTCAGGTTCCAGAATGCACTCCTAAAATTCATTGTACTGTGCTAAATGGCCAGAAGATTGCTTACACTACCATGTTTAGCACATATTGCTGGTTCTGTTATATCCCAGAGAAGTTTTGCTTTAGTCTGGTCGTCAGTGCCTACCACTGTCATTTTCAGGGTACTGACAGATTTTCTGACAATGCCATTCCAACCTAGCAGCAGCATCGTACTGCGGATACCAAGGTTTGACTTGCTAGCTTATAAGAGAAGGTCACAGATGTGAAGGAATTGGTGTCTCAGACTGCTGTATATGAATCTCCTTTGAGAATCCCAAACCTTTGAGAACAAACTGCATTCCAGAGAAATAACATGTCATGTATATATCTTTGGTTTTTATACTCTACGACCCTTTTACTTAAGGATATCAAACTTTTTTCCACCTCAACAGAAAAACTGAATTTCTGAGAAAATACTTAGTGTACATATAAAATGAACTAAAATCCACTGCTTGAAAGGAAAGCTTTTCCAAGTTATTTCAGTCACATAATACGAAAATATTTATTTTGAGTATAATATGCTCCCTCTCTTATGGCCATATTTGCAAATATAAAAATTGAGCACAAAGAAACCCAAACTGACTGAGGACAGTCAACTTTTTTATTGCACATCCACTGATGCTGGCTTATTATTTATTATTCTTCATCTGAGAATTGTTTGAAAGTTAAAGAAGCTTGACCCCAAGAGAGTTACTACAATTTATATACGGATAATATTGGCGTAGTTCTTTAGTAACAAGTTTTTAAGGAAAATAGAAAGAAATTTTTGTCTGTTGATAGTAATTTTCTGAAAGTTAACGTCTTGTCAGAATGAGAGAGAAGCACTGAGAAGAGGTTTTTGCAACAATCTGCACTTCTACTTTTCATTGAGAAGAATACCTGTACCGGGCAAACAAATGCAATGCAAACATTCCGGCCCGGGGGGCTGGGGGGGCACCCTCACAAGACCTGTGGGCAAAGGAAAGAGGAAATTCTCTGGTAGTACAGTTTTGTTCGTGGTAAATGCAGTTAAACATGTACCATAAACAAAAGCATTAATCGGAAAGTTGCATTAGAACCCCAATTAGTACTCTTGCAGACAGTGTTGTTGCAGCAAGTTGTTGAAACATGACATAAAATAAACCAAAGTTTCTTTTACATAGTTTTTTTTCATACTCATGGTATTACAAAGCCATTAAATACTTGTAATAGCAGTAGTACCCATGTGGACGATAGCTCACACACAGCTTAGGCAATTAGAAGCTGTTTTATTTGGAAAGAATACATTAATATTGGCCAGGACAGCATAAGGATAAGTCATGGTGTTACTTGTGTGAGACTGACCGTGATAAGGAGATTATATGAGCTTGGCAATGCGATAAGCCTCCGTGGATTGAATAATTTCAGAAGCTTGGGAAAACTGAAAGCGTTTATGCTGTACTGAGTAGCACAGAATGCAAAGATCCCTGAGCCAGGGCTAAGCACGCTACCTGCAGAACTAGGAACAGAATAGCCACATCGGTGTAACACTGTACCACAGTTAATTACCCATTTTTGCAGTTCACTGTGATCATTCAGAAGGAAGGGGAGGGGGTGTGTGGAATAACAAACATAATCAACAAGCAATGGAAAATAAATAAAACCAATAAATAATAAGAACCAAACGTGCTGGAAAAAAAACAACAACCCAGAACACCCACCCTGATCATTCAGTAATAATTTATACGAAAATTCCTCCTGCACGCTTGTAACTTTATCTGATTTATTCAACTCTGTGAACAGAATAAAAGACTTGTAAGGCAGACACACCAAGATACTATTTTAGAAAGCCACGTACAAATGGCAGAATCAGCATCAGTGATTTGTGAGTACTATTGAAGAAATTAGAAATAATTGCAACCTTTCATTACAAAACCTGTCATTTGGTATCTGCAAGCAATTTGGTGTAAAACTAATCTTGACGACTGAGTCATTGCCAAACCTAATAATTTGCTGCATAAACTTTAAACCATATAATTGCTCAAGGTGAATGCAAGAATCTATAACATTAACTGTTACTATATCAAGACCTCATTGTACAGTTCTTGATTCAAAGAAATTGGGACTGTAGGATCAGGCTCTTAATTAGTTTTTCTCTTTGAACATAATGTGGGTTAATATGAACTTAAATTTAATGAAAAAAAAATCCACCAGTGAAAGACTTAATAACATTTCAATTTAGCAATCTTATTTTGGATTACTCACATGCACTACTGAATTGACAAACATGCTTGACTGGGTTTCAGGATTTTGCAAACTTATACATAAACTGCTTCAGTAAAAACAACAACAAATGTAACTGCACAAAGTGAAAAATCCATTACTATTTATCACAAATCAGATTTTTTCAATATGCAGACTGTGGATTAAGCACCCTCACCACACCACAGGTAGTAATTTATGCCTGGATTCTGCATCTTACTTTCATTCCTAAACAGTTGGCTAGCCCAACATTTCTCTTTGCTATACAAAACCCTACCTCTTATTTGATTTCCACTAGAAGAGTTCCTACCCAGTCTGCAATTTAAAAAAACCCCATTTTTTATCATTTCGTAAACATTATTTTATACCATAAAATATCATTGGTGTGCCCCTGCAACACCTGAACTTTCACCAGTTTCTTGTAAACCTGATGTAAAACCATCATTTGTTATTAGTATCTGTCAAGGAGGTGATGTCAGAAACCTCCACTTGCAGCCTATCCTGTTTTGTTACCTACCACTGTTAGAAAATAATTACCATATACATGTATTTGTAGCATACTTGTATCTACACGCCATTTTTCTGTTAATTTTGTTGCAAGGATTTGGAGAGAAAGTTGGATTGGCAACGGATTTCAGATGCTCCCACAACATGTGAAAATAAAGTTCAAGTCACAGCACGGTGCAAAGCATTATTGGAAGAGAAAAAGAAAGAACTCTTTCCTACCATGTGTTGAAAGCTTCCCAAATGGTGAGAGTTATTTCAGAAAGTTTATTTTAGGTAAAAGAAAGCTTTTCAAGGAAGTGGTAACATAGGATTACACATTACAAAAGGTTGCTTTCCAAAGCAAAGTGGAATTATTTTACTTCTACTTCTCTTTTGAACATATCCTACTTCTCTGTGAAAAAGATACTAGAAAATGTCACCTGGTGAACAGTACATATTTATGCACGTGTGTAGATTTTATTTTTTAGCAAACCCAAAGTTAGAAACTTGTTCCTTTAAAACATAAAATTATTAAATGAAAAAACCTCTCCATGTTAAGTAATGAGTAAAAAATACATTAGGTTTGCTTACAAGAAGTATAAATTTCCTTAGAATACTATTTTTTCCACATTTCAAGGAGCCCTGAAAGCTGAAATGTTAAAAATTCATTCTATCAATTCTACCTGAAATCGAGTAGCTGCATCCTGAGGACCAAACATGTCCTGTTAAATTAGGCTTTAATCTCACGAGATCTCAGAAGTTCCTCAGAGTTCCTCTCCCTCCTCTCCTACACCTCTGCTTGAGCACAGCTCCAAATTCGGAAACCACTCATCAGAGGCATGGCTGAAACCTGAAACTCCATGTATGCCTGTGGTGGAGAGAGAAGTTTTAGATGCAGCCTTCTCCTTGACATTTCCTAGCACGTGCCTTTTTAGCATCCCACAGCTGAGTACAGTGTCTGCTATCAGTCCCAAGTGAGACATTTAACTCTCCGCCACAAGTTCAACAATGACCCAAGATTTCCAGGCCATACGGTGCCATCCACTTCCACAACCGAGCCCCAGCCTTTGGGCACTGTACTGCATAATGCACGTGTCCTTTTGCCTTTATGCAGTTCACTCCAAAAGAGCCTGCCCTCTGAAAGGGTGCAAAGTAATTCATACGTATAGGGTGCATAATCAGTTCAACATTTGCAGGGATGAAACAAACCATTCCACAGCGAAAAGCAGTTAGAGTAACTATGTCATTAAAGCCATGTGCATATCATGAAGATTGTTTCCCCAGCATACCTGACTTGCACACACTGCCACAGTGTTGTCTATATATACTTGAACCTACATCTGCTTGACAGGTAATCGTCGCTTCTGCTGCATCTCTCACTAGAGATGGGGAGAACAAGGAAGAGAAGAAAGAGGAGACAGAAAGTAACCCTGTCTTTAACAGATGCCAATACAACTTGGAAGCTCACCAGCAGGTAAAGTCAGATAACAAGGACAGTGAACTCCCCTGAGTGCAAGCGTGAGTTCTTTTACAATGAGCCTGCACTGTGTTACTGTAGAAAATTTGTGCGTAGGCAGCAATGAAGCCACACGTTACTCCAAGAGAGAGAATTTACACAGTGTTTCTGAATGAATAATTGGGAAAGGAATTTGACTGTGATGTTGTGACGCAAAACATTTTTGTGACTGATTTTTTGCAGTGAGCTTAAAAATAAAATTAAATCTAGAATTTATTTTTTTTGTGTTATTACTCCTACAAGGCTCACAGAGACTATAAATAATAGAGCTTTAGTAGCTACAATTAACAACTAAGTCCCTGGAGGGAAAGGGAGTAATTTTTTTACATACTGAAGTTGTCCCTAGATTCAACCAAAGCAGATACAAAATTTGATTTCTCTCATACATTTCCAGTGCAAGTGACCTCTGTATACAGCCAGGCACCTACATCAAGTGTAAAGTTAGCCCTGTTAATGCAAACAAGTTCTTTATTGATCTACTGTAGTGAAGACTCGAGCCTGCACAGTAAAATAACAAGGGGAAAAATCCACGTACAATTAAGAAAAAGGATTTTTCGGTTTGTTTTAGTGTTTGTTAGAGCTCACGACCATCAAAGGTTACTTCAATAAATTTCACATAAAAGTGGAAATCTTCAACCATTTTCCCCTTTATCATGATAGTCCAAGTATTCCAAGGTACAAATGACTGAAACAACAAAGAAAATAGATCGAAGTTTTATCTCATTAAAACTATTCAAAGAAATCATTTCCCCCCTTGAACACAGTGGAGTGAATGTAACAAACAGGCACAGTGTGGAAGGTCTGGGTCATGTGGGTAAGTAATAAACCATTGCTTCTTTATGAGACAACAAGAAAATACCTACAAAGCTAAAAAGGGAATCTTTACAAGGAAAATCAGTAAATGCAAGATCGACTTTGCCCATTTATTCCCCTAATCTCGTCATGCTGTAATCAAGTTTCAAGTTTAGTTAGATTATCCTTGTCCTCTCATCTAGAATTTAAGCAAGCAGTCTGTTAAATCAGTGCAAATGGACTCTGGCTTTCTAGACCCCAAGAGAGCATGGCTGTTCACTAAGGTATATGTAAAAATAGTTTCATTTTGGGCAAAGTACCTCTTTGTGCTCCTGAAGATTAAATGGTGAATAGATTTTGGATGGTCAATCACAGTGAGATGAATTTTACTTCAGTTAGAATTGGCATGTGTCCACACTGCAATTCAATGAAAGCAATCCAAGTTTTCTTCCTTTCACTCTAAACAATGTCATTACCCCACTAATTCATTTCATTGTATAAAGCATGAAAACCTGTGAGATATCGCATCAAATATTTTCTTCACTGTTACTAAGTAAGAAGGACAGAAAACTTGAGAAGGCTTCTGCATAAGTATGAAGAAAGAGAAATACTTGCAAAGAGGAAGGTGGTCTTCTGTACTAAAAATAGCTGCTATGCTTCCTTCTGCAAAGGTTCTCTTTCACCAACAAACATTGCACTTCAGTTGCCAGTGCCAGTATACACAGAAATAAGCCTCAAAGCTTATATTCAACTTCAGAACCTAAAAAAAAAAAAAAAGGAGAGGGAAACCCCATGTTTTTGCAAGATTATATTTGCATAGATTAAGATTCTGTTGGTAAAGCATACAGAAAGCAGAAGTCCAGTTAGCAAAAGGAGACTCAAAATATCTGTTATACAAATATTAAAGTTCTTCAACCTGAACTCTGGAAGTCCACTCTAATGGCTTCTTTCATATCTGGCATTGCACTTCAACTGCTGAATTCCTTAGCTTCCAAGAGCAGACTTATGGAGATGCTGTACTGTTTGATTTGGCACTATTTGCAAGCCTTGGCAGATGATCAAATAGAGGGCACAGAAGAGCAGGAAAAGCCTTAAAAAACTGTCTGGGCTGCTGTTGTTACTGCCTTCATAGAGAGAAAACTAACTAGTAAGCACAAAGTAGCCGTATGTATTACTCTTCTTTCTTTCTATACTGCTTTTTTATATATATTGACAAAATAAACATCAGCATTTCATCAATAGATACTAATTTGCACCCAGCTTAACTTACATCTCTTCGCTCTCCAAGAGGTAGAAATTTTATTTTTTCCTCTTTGCAGTATTTTGGAATATGTGAGTCACTAATGTTGTACACTAACTGAAAATTCAAGACAAAACTGTTACAAAAGGCAGCAGGAAGGAAACAGGACAATTTAAAAGGTACTTTACAAAACCACAAAGCATAATATGATTAAAACTGGAAGATTTAAAACATTATGTCTATAAATATATCCAAGGGACATAAAACTTCGCTTTTGCAACAGGATTTAGATTCAGAGCAGTGTTTTGAACTTCAAGAGGACCCAATAATAAACTGGGGAGGCCTGAAAAGCTGCCAAAAAAATTCTGCTTATGTAGAATACCAGGGGGGAGGATGTCCAAGTCACCCAGAGGCAGCAGAAAGTAATCCTGAGATCCTGATATGACTACAACTGGAAATTCACGGAAATGCCTTCCACGTAAACAGGAATCACCAAATATCAATACAATCACAAAAGCTTTTACATGCAGCGTTTAACTCCTCATAAGATCAGGCCACGTCAAGTGACGGGGCCCAGGGAAGACAGAAGAGTCGCTTGCCAACATCCCGGTCCTCCTGTTCGTTACAGCAGGCAGCCGACGCTCAAGACAAACCACGCTGTAGCGATGTCTTCCCCGCCACTGCTGACAGCACGAACCCTCCAAAACCTGCATGGGTGCAGGATACTTCCACTTCTGCTGAGCATTGCTCCAGCGGGAGCAGGGAGGAGAAAGAGAAGGCTCACGACTCTTAACGGGAATTAATGCTTCGAGCAGTTTAATTCCTATTCAGATTTCGACTTGGAGAGCTGCCAGGTTACCAGGGAAGCAAGTCATACAGAGCAGCTGTTGCCCGGTTATGATCTTCTCTCTCCCCAGACTTCCTCCACATACATGCAGCAGATCCTTGTCTGCAAGCTGGGGCTTCTTAAGGCCCCCACAGCAGAAAGAAAGAGCCAGAGCTCTGTGCTTGGCTCCAGCTTTGCCTTTGTTTCCTCCCCGAGTCTGCACTGAAAGTGGAGAAAAGCATCTTATGCGCAGTGCTGGATGGCAACGCTGGGTGATGCCGTTAGGGGAATGAGCGGTAGGGATGAAACCCAAAATAAACTTTTCCAGTTTGTGCAAGAAATACACAGCCTCTTCTAGCTCAACAGTTAGGAGGGTCAGATGACTCTCAAACTATGGTCCAGCCACCAGCGGACACAGAGCCACCCTTTGTAAACATGGCATTAGGCTCTCCTACAAAGCTCAGTATGATTTTTACGCACATGAAACTAATCCTCATGGAGGATTACATAAAAGCCATCCCACAGTCTTCCTCCTTTTCCAAGATTTTGAGATTACTTCCCCTTTCCTCCTCATCTGCTGCCCCTTCATGCACCCTGCTCGGGGACAGACATTGTACCTCAGCCAGCATGAACGCAGAAAAGGTGTCTTCTCCTGACTGACACTCTCATCTCCTTATTCCAAGACCTTACAGTCTTTTATGGTCAACTATGCTCAGATTTGCCACATTAGAGAAACTGAAGTGAAGCTTCGAAAATCAGATGTTTTGTCTCATGTCCCTTTTGAATTAGGAAAGCAAGCCTGAAGGCTTTACTGCTAAATACTCTACTTGCATATGTACAAGTGCATTAAACTGAAGGTCTCAGTTTCTATAAACTATACTAGTTTGACAAGTATTCTTGTGACAGTTCAAAAAAAAAAAACCAACCAGCATTCCTTACAGACAAACACTTTTTACTGATTTCTTTCAAACTTTCTTTCGAAGGGCACTGCATGATTAGTGGGTTTATTGTTCTAAAGCAGAACTACCCAAGTGAGCAGCATCCAAGAGCGATGCATGTCTGTACAGCTGCTTTAGACAAAAAAATTCATCTAGTGGCCAAATTCCAGTTGCAGTTATGGTCCCTTAATGAAATTACATCTTAATGGAATTGACCTAGTTATACATTAAGACTACCATACCTAAAATATAACATAGATGGAAACATATTCTTTGTCATTTTAACTGCAATTTGCAATATTGATTTTAACCCCGGATCAGACCTTGATCTAACTAAGTGCACTGTGAATCCAAAAATCCTGACCTCCAGACCAAACATTTGTTCTTTTTTATAAGTGCAGGCAGACCGCCTCACATTTGGGTGACGGATGTGACCCCAATCTCTCAGTTAACACTCTGGTTCAAAGAGTAATCCTGCTGCGCACGCAACTTTATTGTTAGGAAAGCTATACAAGAGTGCTTACCAACACAAAGTAATGACTCCTCGTTCTCAGTGACACCAAGAACCATCAGGGCATTTTCTTGTGAAATAAGAAAAACAGCAAACCCAGAAGTTAGGGTGCTAGTTTGCGAACAGAAAAATAAATCTTTGATTCCTTCATACCAGTAAAAGTTAGGGGGGAAAGAGTGGTTTAATTTTCTTTTAAAACATACTGAAGCATTCAGTCTCCCATCACAAGGCCCTCCTGCCCTGATTTAGACATTCTTGAAAGATCTAATCATTGCAAGTAGAAGCACAGGAAACCTCCAAAGGTTTGTAATACCTATGTGCTGATCCTCCCTCCAGCAAGTGAAACCTAGATCTTCCACAGGTATTTAGGTGCCCATTTCCTATTGGTTTAACTGGGCACCTAAGTGACTTTAAATCTATTTACGCTTCACCACTCCTCTTCCTCCCAGTAAATGAAGGTAATACTGTCACCTGGCTTCAAAGAAGGTTCACAAGAATCTACTAATCTACTAAATTCACCACGTCATTTAAAATTATATTCAGCTGCTTAAATAACTTTGAGGACCTGGGTCTCAGGGACTGTAGGACCATAGACATAGATAAGCCTCATACAGGCTTACTACCTGTAGCGAATGAGATTTTGAAAAGTAACTTAATCACAACAGGATTTTAAAAAAAGGAAATTGTGATTCTAATTCTCCTACAAGTACAAGAGACAGGTCCTCTAATTCTCCTCTGTGCCTTTCAAAGAATCTCTCTAAGGAATTATTAGACTTTTTATGACTGAACTACCACCTCTTTACAAAGTTGACTCCACATCTAAACCATGGCGCAAATCAAATGTAGTGGACCCTTTTAATCCAAGAGAGCCTCTCTACGTGACTAGGAAGAAAGCCTCTCTTTAAACTGATCTATTTCGTTTCATAGGCAGTTATAAAAGTTCATCTCTCTTTCCTTCTTGCAGACATGAAGAAGGGAGCAGTACTGTCTCAGGACTCATACAATGTACATCATTTTACATTAAATCATCAGAAAGAAATAGCACATAGAAAGAAGTATAGGAAGCAGAGGCAAGTGTTCCACAGTATTATAATTACTATAATCTTCATTTTTAAAGAAGGAAATCCTTAGGGAAAAAAACAAACAAACAACCCAAAATATAATCAAACTCACATTTACCGGTGGTTCAACTGATTTATTCAAATGGAAGCAGCATGGTCTGCAAGGAACTAGGATTAAGACTATATTTGCTGAACTGCCAATACTTCCAAATTGCAAATGAACATAGAAAACATCACAACTGCAGAAAACTTAAAAGCATTATCCAAGTTGTTAACAACTGTAGAGGAGATGTTTATGCAGGAGATATGAAATTAATTCATTGGATGTCCCTAGACTCTACTGAACAGCAGTAAACTTAACAGAAACTTTCAAAATGCCAAACGTGAAAGACCACAATCGTTTCTGACTTAGCATATGACCTTCGATCAGTCATTTTCCCCTTGGCCCATCATTTCTGGGTTGTGTTTACTTACACGTTACAGTGTTGCATGGACTTAACGTGGGTTAAGTGAGTTCAGTGCTGGAAGTAGCTCAACGCTCATTATGGATGAGAATGCTTTGCTTTGGGTGTCTGATCTCAGGAGATGGTGCTAGAAAAGGAAAACTGCTTTATCTTCACCACTACAAAAGACAGTAATAGTGCAAAATCCTAAACACTTCAACTATTTTTGCATGCCTCGCTAAGTCTTCAGGATAAGATTACGGAACAAAGACTCAACATTTTTATTTAGTAAGTGATTTCAAAACGCTAAAGAAGGACAAAGAGAATGCTACGTAAGAGAAAAGGGTGGGGGAAAGAAAAGATTACCACCTCATAGGAAAAAAAAGTGTGTTCTTCACACAGTAATTTTCCTTACTATGTAACAGAGTATTTTATGCATACATAATGCCTTTCTTTTTGAACATGATGACACAGCAGTTCTTGGGAAGATACCCTTTCATGACTATGATACAGATTTTTCAGTGGGACAGGTAAGATTAGAGAATTCTGAACTTTAATAACACAAAACATAACTTCCTGACCAGATGACAATCAAGAAGATTTGAAAAGATCTAAAACATCACCAACCATACAAGCAATCATAAACAACCCACCCCTTTTTCCAAGAAGCAGTCAGTGGAAGCAAGATTGTATCCCTATGAGTGCACAGAAGGAAAACAACTTTCTCTTCTGTTTTCATGGAAATATTTATAAATGAGAAAGCTCAAACAAGAAAGCCTGCATTTTGACAGATGCCAAGAAAAACTATTATTTTGTGCATAGTAGCTATGTCACTATGACTGTGCTTCATAAGGTCTCTTGTACGTACCTCCAGAACACATTCAGTTACCACCTTCCTCCAACAGCTTCTCTGGAACCCCCAAATCTACAGGGAAAACAACATGTAGAATATTAAAGGGTAAAATATTAAAAAAAGTCTCCGAGAGGAAGCAGCAAAAAAAATGCACCACAGCGTACTTCAGCTATTTCAGAAGCATATATTCATTTGCCCTCCAGATTGGCAGTGTGGTAGCCTTACGTACAAGATGCAATTCTTGAGTGATATATTGAAGTCCCCCTTTTCCTCAAAACTTCCTTACGGAAGAAAAGAGTTGCTGTGTGCAGCAAAATAGAAGCATGTGGACCTCGATGTCATCTCATATTCTAAGCAAGTATTGCTTTAAATTATTTTACTAACACGATAGATCATTTCTTCTTACATCTGTTTATCTGCCCTTAGACTGAGGGTCCTGTAAAGCACAGACGGGAGCTTTTTGGAAAGCATCCAATTGCCCCCATCAAAATAATGACTTTTGCTTAACAAGAATTAATTCAATTATACTAAAGCACAACAAACAACAGAGATGCTCTGGGTTGATTTTACAGAGACGAGTTGCAGTGAAACTCTGAAATAAACGATAATGCCAAAGGAAAAATTCTTCACTGTTGTCAAACTGTTCGGAAAGCGTTAACGCGGTTCATTCATTTTCAGCTGCAATGCCATGTTGAAAACATATTTTTGCTAGTCTGCAGTTGATTGATGTACATTACTCATATCAGGCTAATGGCACTTTATTTTCCAACAGTAGCAAGTAATGAGTGACCTTGAGTGCATATTGTTTTGCTGAAAGGTTCTGTTGCTCCGTGTACTCTATGAGCACCCCCAAGGAAATGAGGGCCCTGTATTGGTGTTTTTCAGCAAACCTCATTTCTTTCATGGCTTTCTGTAAAAGAATTTGATACAGGGATAGAAGCTAACCTCAGTGAGTAAATGAAATATTGATCCACACTACTCTGGCCTTGCCTTCACCTTGTCCCAGGGCTGTGAGTTACTGACTTTTCCGTTTTGGCTGTAATAGGAATTATTACAACAGGCCTGTGCGAGTAATTACTTGGCATGGCAAAAAGGAGGGTCCATCATATATTTCTGTAGAGACGTTAGTTTCCATCAGCCCAGCAGTCTGCTTTTTTGGCCCTGTCTTTCCTAGTCTTGATTCAATTCTTTTAACCATCATTAATCAAGTTCCTTGTCAGTAGAAGTTTATCAAAAGTATTAAGTGAGCAAGGTTGCATGGCCTCCCTAAAAAAAAAAAAAAAAAAAAAAAGCCCAAGAAAAAGAAGCACCAATGCAGGGCAGTAAATTTCAAAATATAGAAGGCTGGTTCCATGATATATATGAGTGTCTCTTCAGCTGGAATGAGCAGTTTGTTTTAGTGATAGATACTGTAGTTTGAGCCGTGATAGAATCCTTCTAAGTTTATATGTCATAGACCATCGTTTATGAGAAACCATGTGTTTCTAAATGGTGAAGGTCACGGCTGATGGCAAAAGTAAAAGCAGTGGTGATTCATTAAAAATAGTTAATAGGGCCTGTTGTTGACAGGGATAAATAGCAACACACTGCTTTTTCAACCCACAAGCAACTAGTTTAGGCAATGTTTCTTCTGTGTTTTCCACCACTCCTGATTGCCAGACAGCTGTGAACATACATAGAGACATAAGCAAGATTGCTTCCACCCTGTTAATAATAGATGCAGGATGGGTTTCCAGTGTGAATGACTTCTCTAGATACAGATTTTCCAACCAGCAGCTTTGGCAGACTGACTAAACATTCAGCTTGCAGTGATTTGTTAGCTAATAATCAAGTTTACACTGTGCACTGAATTCTCAGGGACCAAACACATTTGCTAACTATACTGCTGGGATCTCATCCTTCAGTTTGAACACCAACTAATGCCCTGGCAGAGCCCGTGTAATATCAATGGAATCCCTGCTTGCATAAAGGACACTAAGATGGGACCTGATGGCATTGGAATGGCTAAAATACTAACGATTTTCATTGTATCCTCAATCAGAAAAATGTAATTTCCTTAAGCTATTTTTGTGCTATTCAGTAAATGAACTCTTAAAATCTAGTTAGAAATAAAATATATTAACTGGTTGTTGTGGTGCTGTTCCTTTTTTTGTTTTGGTTTTACTTTATTTTTCAAATGCAAACAAAGAAAAATCATCATTAAAACAGAGGTTTAGCCCACTTAGAAAAGCTTACAAATATGTTTTGCCAAACAGATTTGGGGCTGTATTTGAAATAAAGAGTTTGGTGAAAGTTCTCTCATGGACACAACTCTACAGTACGTACAAATGATAGCCCATGGATTGCTTATAGTTTTGTTTGATTGGTTTGATTTTAAATACAGAGGGCTATGCTACTAATATATAGTAATTATTGATAAAAAAATAAATAAAAAAAAAAAGCAGAGCAATGATTCATAGCTTCCAGGGATAACATCAAATCCATGTAATTTTATCACACCTGAGTGTTCTGGGTCAGTGGAAAAACTGGACAGAACTCAACACTCTGGTTTACCAGACACAGGATCCAGATTATCTTTAGTGTAAACTGGTGCAATTGCACTGACGCCAATGAACATAAACGGTTTGCTCAAATGAAAGGACTGTTTCCTGGCCCTTTAGCTTCATCGAACACACAAGCTTTAGCCCTGACAGTGTCTCACCCCAAGCAGAACAGGGGCAGACCAAATCTTGCAACTTCACTGCAACAATTATACCTTGCACTAAGGTTTGTTGTATTCGCTTTTAGCGACTAATCAGACAGACTGGAAAGCTGGAGAAAGAGGTGGTTCACACTTAATCTCTGGTCCTCCTTTGCTAACTGAACGTTTTGTTCTGTCTCTCCTGGTGTATCCCTACCCTTCCACCTAGCTAACATACTAGCTAACATGAGCATAGGGGGGGATTCTCATTTATTTTAGGAGAAAATTACGTTTATCATTCTGCTTAAGTGGTTTCCTCCATGATCTTTGTCTCAACCGTTTAGAGAGTTCCATTTCTTAGTTGATCTTGAAGCACTATCACAATGAATATGATTAACGACTTCCCTAGGAGTTGATCGTGCTCTGCTTGAGTGGACACTGGAACAATAACAGCAGCAAATAGAAAAAGAAAAAGAAAGAAAAAACAAGGAAATCGACTGGTTAATTAAAAATAATAACAAAGAGAGCAAATAAAAGAGTGAATCCATTAAGGCTTGGTTAATTCCGCCATCCCCAGTCCTTTGTTCTTCATATGATACATATGCTTTGCAGCTGCCCCGATCAGAGCTGAAATCCTGTAATTACAGACGCTCCCTCACGTTTCTTCCTCTTGTTTCACTATGGAAAAAGAAGTGTGATTTTTCCTTACTTGCTAGCCTAATACAAATGCTTTTTTAGGCAAACTGGAAGATAGGGCCATGTTGTCTAGCTGATAACCCTTCTCAAATGTAGTTTTGTCTCAAATGTTTTTACTTTTTTTAGGCACTGATTAAATGCTACTTCCCTTGGCCAATCATCTGCAGAAATACCACCAGCCTCTAAATTAGAGGCAGACAGTGAAAAATACTTGGTTACTAAGTAGAAAGGTAAATGAGACATCTGTTGTGATTATTTTAATGCTTATATTTTGATACTTCTATAAAAGGATCTGTTACCCTAATATAGTCATCTTGAGAAAGACAGTCTGCAGTGGTTACAAATTGACTTTTTATGGAGAAAATAAGACTATTCCTAACCTATTGCACCGATATTATATTTTGTTAATATTTTATGAAAGAAAAGTTCTCCCATTAAGGGTGGTAAATTGCCTTATAATTATAGCACTTCGCACACTAGAATGACTACTTCATTTTATGGAAAAAGCTCAAAATACAATTTCATTATCATTCAGTGTCTTTTCATCCTACTCAAGGTTTCAGCAGAAAGCACTGTTATACGCATCTCAAATCTCTCCTTTTCCAAATATTAGTCCAATTAAAAAAAAAAAGAAAATTATGATTCCTGTTCCATGCTGCTCGCTAATGAAATAGTTGTGTACAGTGAACATTTGTACATAGATCTAAATGAATCAAATGAACAAAGTGAACAACTATAAAATATGGACCTTTTAACTTCCCATCTAACGGCTGATTTATATACAGTATGAGCACTGAGTCAACTCAAGTGGTTTAGAAACACATTTAGTTAAATCTCTGCAACTCCCTGGTGCAGTCTCTCTTAAATCAGTTTAAGAGAACCTTAAATCGATTTAGCCTGATGTGGCTTATAGACCTGAAGTGGTTTCTAAACCAATTTAGTTAAAATTGGTATCCAAGTTGTATTCAGACAGCCTCCAACTCAATCACACTGATCTTAGTCCAAATCAGTACACTTTTGCACTTCTCAGATGAGAGCAAAATTGCAGCACTGAAGGTTTTTTTTCATCTTTCCTCTTTGAATATTTTGGTAGAACCACTGAATTCTTCTGCTGGAAAGCATCAATAGTTCGGCTTATGTACAACCACCTCTCCTACCAGAACACACCAGTGATGGTTTTGGTGCCTGGGACTGCAAACTCAAAGGTTATTTGATTTCCAGTGGCGTGCTTTGTTTGTGTCCTAGGTCATCACTTCAACACTATCAATATTACACTAAAATATTCTGATTCTAGAGGCACTGATTTTAAAATACCCTAATTTAAGCAGACAAGATGCAGAAACAGCTATCGATCATAAAAACAAAAAAAAACCCTCCAAAAAAGTGTGTGTGTGCGTGTCCCAACAGTAAGAACTTTGTGGAATGATCTCTAGAGACAATATTGACTCCACACTCACAAAACAAGCAACAGTAAAACATAAAATCACCATAAACTCAACCCCAAACAGAGTTGCTTTTAACTGGCCTCCTAAATGGCAAATAAGTCTGAAATGTAGCCTTTGAAGGCTGAAGATTTGAGCCACGTCAAGTGTCAAAGTGGGAATGAACTGATTTTCCTTACACAAGCCTAAGATTTAAGGACAGGAGAAGGATCAAGAAACTCCAATCTTCAGTATCCAGAACCCTTTCCAAACACAACATAATACACAAAACCTTAATATATAAACCTTTCTATATATTTAGCTTTTTTCACCCTCCTGTAAGCATTGAGAGCAAACCTTTTTACTTCCCCCCCCCCCCCCCGCGCGATGACTACTTTTTTACTGTGTGTGT
>VYXH01003301.1:48089-78540 GCA_013397275.1 Burhinus bistriatus
CCCTTTTTCCCCCCCCCCCCCCCCCCTTTTCTTTTCTCCTTTTGATAACAGCCATGGCATCTTGTCCTACAGTTTCGTTTCTTGTTTTCAGGTTTAATTGCTAACCAATAAATCAGTGCCTGGGGAAGGTGCAGGGTGCATCTTCTGCATCTGCAGAATAAATGCCGTTTCCTCCATATGTGGAGCATTGCCTCTGCACCACATATATTTAATAAAATCTGGTATTTATTTGCCAAGAAGATGCAAAAATAAGTTGCTTTTAATTTAACTCTTTCACTACAATTATGGGTTATGAATTTCAGCCCTTCGCAGCTAGTTCATTGCACAGAAGTACTTGGTTTTGTTTAAAAAGGTAAAATCTCCCTGTGGCACATCTTGTAAGGTCAGAGACTGAAGAAAACATGTCATTATTTCTGCTATGAAAATTGGTCTACCTAATGGATTTTCATTTAAATATATTTCTGAGTTAAAAAAATACTAGAAACCAACAGAATTCTACAGATTGGACTAAGGACATCAATAACTAGGCACAACTTTCTGTTCCTTCTGTCCCTCTCTGTAGATAAAAAGTAGTCAGGGAGGGTTTTCTTTCACAATAAGCAAATGATGTATTGCTCAGTCAGGATTTTCTGAGGTTATTCTTCTGTGATAATAATTTTGTTACTATATATTCACCCAAAGGGACAAGTAAAAAGTATTCTGGGGTGAAATTGTTCATGTCCTAATTTTTGCCTAATGTAGTTTGGCATGATGCTGTCAGTCTCTGTTTTAAGGGACCTTACAGCAGAAGTATGAGGGGTGTTGAAAGGGCAACCAAGGCACTGAGTTGGCAGATGAAGCTGAGACAGCATACAGGCATTTGTATGAAACTCGCCTTTGTGTGTACTTGAAGTGAGTTACACAGGTCTCATTTATTTTAAATGGTTTGTTACTGTCAGGGACAGATTCCAGTCTCTTTCTGATACTTATTAGAACTTCAGGATCCCTGCCTACCGAGCACGGAAGGGATATTAATGAAGGAAGATGTCCTTACCCATTCAGGTTATTAGAATCCAACCCAAAGATCAATTACTATTTTGGTCTAAATACCCCCTACACAAGACACTTCCACATCTCATTCTTTGTTGCATTTAAAGACTGGAACAAGAATGGCTTCAGATTTCAATTACAGTGTGGAAGAAGAGAACGGTAACAGCTGAAAAGAGAAAGAGAGGGGAGTGATTTTTTCCTGTCTTGTTCTAGCTTGCAGCCTCCCCCCTCACACGGTGTCTGAGCTCTGGGATGACATCACTGCAACATGAACCCAGATCTTCCCCTCATTCCCAAATTCTATTATATATTACAATTTTTATGCATAAGGACCCTTCAATTATTTCTGCACTGGCTCTGTACCAATATAAGCACTGGCAAAAACTCAAAACGTTTTTCAAGGGAATGATTAATTGTATAAGTGTACCGAGATATACAAAAAATATTCACTCGTTTGAATTACCCTCTCAGGCTCTTACTGGCTGAGACGACATTGCAAAAGTTTATAGAACATCTTGACTGATTTCAAACAAAAATTTCAGGCACGTACACACTAGACGACAGTCAGAAACAGGTTAAACAGACATTTTTCCCTTTGCCTTCCCATATATGACTTCGAACATTTATTTTTCTCTAAGCAAAACTATTTTTGCAGGCAGTTGTAAGGCCTCATTGACTTTTAACATAATGTAGCGCAACAAGTTTTGCAAGCTGTATGCTTTCTGCTCTCGCCCCAAGAGGGTACCAGAACTGCTGGGTGGTGCACGAGGCACTGGCCCAGCTAGACCCGCGGGCGCCTGCCTGCTACTGCACTGGCCAGTCTTCGTTCTTTTCCACTGATGTGGCCTTTTATGAGTAACTTATGCAGACCCGAGCTTTAATCTGACACTGAGGATTTGGTGATTCATTCATTAGTATATACTTACCACAAAAGGCAAGAATGAGTCTTTATTTTCAGCGTTTTTGGGAAGATGATCACTCTGCCTTGTATACCCTGCACATTTTTACAGTGCTAACGTCTCAGATTAAAACACGCCTCTTAAAAATGGTTGATGCACTAGAGAGAAAGCATGGACTTCTTATCCAAACACAAGCCTTTTTTTAATTTAGTCTTATTACTATCTAGCGTATGCTCCCCAACGTGTTAAATCTGAATTGCTTTGGTACTAGTCAAATAAACCAAAGTATGGATAACCAAAATTGATAGATACTGCTGTAGTTTTATAAATAGATCCACCTGGGAGACATCAACCAATGTTGTTTGTTTCTTTCTGACTTTTATTTTTTATTTTCATTCTAATGACATAGCTTTTGCTGCCATAAACAAAAAGGTGATACAAATGTGTATTGAAATGCAGCACATTACATTTCCCAGTTCCTCTCAATGGCACAGTATTTCAACAAACTGTCAGAATGGTTAAAAACAGCTACTGTTGAGAGTCTCCTGTTTCCAGTAGCACAAAGAACAGGAGCAGCTCATGTCGGTTAACTCAAAGTCTTACTTTACCCTTATGTTCTACGTTACTTATATCCCATTACAAAAAAATCAGGCACCTCTTGAAAGATTATTTTGTGGAAAGAGTATGTATGTCTGTATGTATATATCTACCTATCTATACCGTCACACTCCAAAGTAAATATTTGTACTTTTTGGTAGCTAACAGTGCATCAGAGCCTACAGGGTTTCTCTCCCCCTTCTCTTTCCTGTTCTCATTAAAATATTTTTTAATGAAAATGTCATTGGCATGTCACATCATTTCACCCACAGTCAACTCTCAGACGCTCATTATGCGTATTCTTCAGACAAATGTTGGACTAAGAACAAAAAATATTTTTCCTCTCAAGAGAAGTAGGATAGTATCAAAAAATAAAATACAAACCAACTCATCAGCAAACCCCATTTGTTTCAGAACATTGTTTCAAGTGCTCTAGTATTAATTAAATACCCTAAAATTGCAACCTTCACTTCATTCTAAGTGTTATCTTAATTTTCTTTAGTACACATTTGTATTTGGAAAGCAACCTTTATTTAATAAACAGAACAAGACCACGGAATTCTAAAAGCAGAGGGTTAGAAATGAGAGAAAATTTGATTAAAGATTAATTAGATGCAGAAAAATGTAGATTCACAGAACAAAAGTACATCTAAGAAATCAAAGGCCTGGAAATCTAATGCTGCTAGCCAATGCTCTCAACCCAACTGGTTAATTAATATTTTTCAAATCATCATTATTCCTAAATGAATCTCCACAGCAATTATTAATCCCTAGATAAAATTATTAGCAGACATACATACATATTCTTTCTAATCAAGAGAGTCACGCAATCGGGAAATGAAAGCATGAAAGGACAAATACCAGAAGCAGGTTGAATTCTTGGAACGTTAAGGCCTTGTATCGAAATTTCATCAACCAGAGAAAAAACAAATAAGCCTTGAAATAAAAATGTAACTTGCTTCTGCCACCCGCAAGTAAGGATGCTTTACTGTAAAACCTTTTTATAAAATGTTTGAGGTGTTTTAGGGTAGCCCCACTGGATGAGAAGATTTAATCATAGCAATGAGAGTTGTAGGCTTTGTGGGGGACCTGAATCATTTTTCAGACAGTGAAAAGACCGTTAGTACCATCAGTGGACAAACTTATTAGAGCAAGAAAGTTGCACAATTTGAGACAGAAGTTTCTTTATCTTGGTTTTAAATTACCCACATTTATAAAGACCTTTGACTTCAAAAAGCACAGTAAATGCAGCTTTTTCTTTGAGTTCACTCTTCACAAACATGGGTCCTGTCCCAACATGCAAACTTTGGGGGAGAGAGTCTTTTTATTTTTGTCAGGAGCTCCTTTCTGACATACGCATGCTGGGAAATACGGGGCAAGGAAAGAATATCTTTTCTGCCAGTAAGATTCACAAGAAAAACACTCAGATGCTACCTTAAAATTGGGAGGTTATTTCAATTATTGCCTCATGTAAGTTTATCAATGGGAAAACAGAAAGTCGGATACAGCTTTTGAAGTCTGTAAATTGAAACCTTTATTTTCAGAGGGTTTTGGGTCATGGCATGGCCCAAACCAAAATAAAGGTGTAGGTAATTATGAAACAGAAACTTCAATTCAGATTTCATCTTCCTGATCCACAAAGCGCTTTTTTTCCCCTAGTGCTTTCCTTTAAGCCAAGTAATTAGTGCTTATGAGAGATCCTAATAGTAAAACTGAAGCTCCATCTGTGACTGTTTATACAAGTTACATACCTCATCATGTATTACTAGTGGTGCAAAAGAGAATTATGTACGGCATGTATTGCATATTCCTGTATTTTCTTGGTATGATGCTTTTATGAGCTGTATTTTGTTTACAGACTAAAAAGGAGGAGGTAAAGTATTGCCAAGAAGTAGTTGTAAATTACCACTAAAATTAAAGTAACCTTCTAAGGCCATTTTGTTGCAATACATATTTAAATACCAATTTATCAGGCTCTCCCTTACAACCTTCTTAAGACGGGTAAATAATATTTTTATACTATGAAAGAGCTAGAGCTCCTACAGAAACAAATACATACAGAAAAAAAATCTTCCTTTTCTCTCCCTAACAATTTTCTGAAGCTTGATTTTGAAACATTGGGGAAAACCAAAAGGAAACTCTTAGGTGAAATACTGCTATATCGTAACAAATAAAACACTTTTATAAGCCTTGAATTCAATGGCAAACACGCCAGCCAGGGCAGAAGGTGAGGAGGATGATGAAGTTTCCCAAGCCTCAGGCTGTGCTGGCAGGATGGCACAAGCAGTCTTCTTCCTCCCCCTATCCCAAAGTCTTCATCTTCTCAGCTGCCTGCCAGGCTGTGTTTAACCAGTGCAAGCGCTCCCTGGAAGAGGAGCACCACAGAAAGAGGTGTGAGCACGAGGGGACACAAACGCTCAGCCCGGCCTGGAAGCCACTCAAGCCAGCCCAACGACCCATAGCAATGAATTGTAAAATCGTGTCCTGAAGATTTTCAGATTTTAGTTACAGAAGTTATAATAAAAAGCTTGAATGGTGCTATCGTGCTTTTCAGATTATTTAAGTAAGCTAACTTTTAAAAGTTGTGGTATACTTATATCCAAACAGACATGTTTCATACATGTTGATGACAATACAGAAATACAGCTAGAGCTTCTTTGTACAACAGAGAGTTTAGCTGATCATTAAAGTTTGGATGTAAAGCCAAAGTGCTGTTATTTCATGCCATTCTACACTTAACTGTGCTTTAATTAATGCCAGTATGGCAGACATCTTCCTACCCTAAGAACTTGGTTTGTATCCACATGAGTGCGTCTTGTAGCTTCAGAAGCAAACCGGTTCCCTTCCCACAAACACACTCTGACACCACTGATGCTTTTCCTTAGCTGTACTTCCTCCTGCGTAGGGGGGTATTTTTACTTGGTACCTAAACAAGCAGCACACTTTGGTTTTAAATGAGGAGCAAGTTTGTCACACCTAAGTAAATAATGTATAGTTTCTAAAATAATATATATCCAGCAATATTCTCTAGAGGGTTTGAAATAAGTAAAACAGAAATTCAGTTTTAACATGTAAACAGACACTGTAAGTTTTCCCCATGACTCCCGTCCCCATTTTGGCCCCCACAGGGCCCTCGCCCTTCCCAGAATATTCCTTGTCCTAAAGCAGACTAATGACTTTATCACACAGCAATATAGAAATTACACCAATTTTGACTGAGATCATACTTGAAGATCAAACCGTTTTTAAAAAAAGGCAGCAAGAAAAAGCACCGTGTTCCCAAAGCACCGCCTCACCCCTCCATAAGTACGCTAAGCCAGCGATGGGGGACGGGGACATGGGGGCTGCCAGTGGGATGGGACTGGCGCCATGGCCCTGAATAAGGTGAGCTCCCTTGATTTCCACAGAGCTTTAGAAAGTGACAATGCCACTCATACATGCAAAAATGTACGCGGACTGAAAAGCAGAGACAGGGTCAGTGTCAGCCTCCCTGTGCAAGGCATGAAGGAGGTGGAAGATGCAGCCATGTAATCTGCCAGCGTTCTTCCTCACCCACCTGTGTCCATCCCTCCACAGGCACCAGCGCCTCCTCCCCACAAGAGTCATTAGACAGTATAAGTTCTGTTTCAATTACTGATCTCGCTAAGTCGCAGGTGATTTACTGTTATCATTTGTTTCTTAGTCACTGCAGCATCCCCATCCCTGGGACGTTTCACTTCTTCCATGACAGGATCCGGTTTCCGCCCTCATAACTGCGTCCGCTGGGGGAGCAGCTGAGGTCAGGACCACGGCTACAGGGCGTTTTCTCTACTTTGCCTCATTTCTACAGACCCGGCACACCGCCGTTCATACAACACCCTCCCCTGCCACAGTTTGGGTGACCCTTAGAGAGGGAGAAGTCTTGATGGCACCTACAAGGCAGCTGCTGTGTGGGAAGTTCCCGGTCCCCCAGGGAAGCTCCCCAGGTACAGACGGCGGCTTCGGGGCTGTAAGAAACGCCGTCATGTTGCAATACGCTCCAACCTTGCCGTCTTTTTGATGAGCCTAACCTTAAATATTAAATGGATCGCATGAATGGTTATTTTTCAGCATCGTATTCCAGACTCCCAGATCTCAAAAGGCTGCTCATACATCATGCAGTGTAAAAGCTAATACAATTTCAGAGGGTGTAGTACATGGCCAAGGTCAGGAACGTTTTCTCTCTGCTGGCACTTTCCAAGCACTTCACAAAAGCTTGTCTTAAACAATACGTGTGTTATGATAAAGACAAAAGAGACTACGTTCCTGACAAGGAATGATAGTGTATCTACTGTTTTAAGTGCTGCAGACAATGATATTTAAGAATTGAGAAATCCAAGGTAATGCACAATTAACAGTCTAATTTGCATGGTCATTTATCACTAGTTTTCACACACATCAAGTGCTACTTATGAATGGCCTGCGAAATACCCATTTCTAAATACAGATATAGGATTTGTACATGGCAGATACTGTGCCTAGCTTGACTGTGCAGCTACAATCCCAAAAACATTAGGAAACAATCAATGTGTGGAAACTGGAATGCAAGTATATAAATAATTCAGAATTATGGTATTCAAACCCAAAGCTTGGCTTTATTTATTCTGAAAAAATACACCCACAACAAAGGTCTTCTATTAAAATGAAGCTCTAGAAAGAAGAAACTTGTACTTAGAAATCTTCTATTCCCAAATAATACTATTTTTTCTAAGTAAATATTTGCAAATCAAGGAAAATGTTACTTTACTATCAGTAATGACTATTAGCAATATATTTATGAATGCTACTTGAGAAACAGTGGAACATAATTAAATGCAATATTACCAAATAAAACCAACACATTTTTGGGCATCTGCATGTTAGCCTTCCTCATGAAATAAATTAAAAAAAATAAATAAAACATACAGTACTTTGCCCACACTGTAATTTGTCAACTGTTGAGGAAATTGGCATGTCTTTTCTGCTGATTTATTGGTTAATCCCAACAATTCATTGCGGAAAAGGCCAACAATGAATTACAATGTGAGGAAAAATTAAGCAGTGCATTTAAAAAGTATTTAACTATACAGCTCTTAAAGCAAATTTCAAAGTTCTCATAGACTAGCTAAAATATTTTGGGTAATACTGTAGATAATAATTTAATAGTTTCAAATATTCTGTCTCTTCTAAGTGTTATATCCTGTAGAGTAGCTTTGCTAATATTGTGTCTTAGATTTGATTCCAAATATGTTTGAAAAATGTACAAACCTTGGGTTCCCAAAATATCAAATGTGAAGGAGGCACCGGATATATTATGCTGATTTCTTAAGTACTGGGACTCTGGATATTTCTATTCATCAACTATGCAAATTACTTAATTTAAGACAATGACTAATCCTGCTTATTGTAATGGGAATACCTCTTGCTTAGCATTAAACAGGTTTTGAAATTTTAAAAAAATATACGTACGACTACACACTTCTAGACTTACCTTGTTTTCATATAAAATAACCTGCACACCTTTAAAATACTGTTTATTTAAAGTAAGTTTTCAGATAAGTGTTACAGAAGTCACAGGTATAGAGTTTCTTAAATGCTGAAGAGGAGGCACCAGGGAAGACAGGACCTCATGTCCCCCTTTCCCTGTTCGCCCCCACATGCATACACAGCCTTCACTAGGAGTGAACTGTCAGAGGCAAATTTGATAGTGGTTTTCACATTGTGTTTCTATACCTGTTTTCTCCCCCTCTTTTTAAAAATATCAGCTGTAGGTAACACACATAAAATATTGGTAATTGGACTTTTCTTTCCCTTAGGCTTTACCATGCAAGAAATGGAAAATAAGGAATACCCTCAGCTGAGGTACTAGGAGCTATGCAAATTAAATCTCACTTGCTGCTTTGGGACATAATTCAAAGCCTATTTATAGTCAATGAGAGTCTTGAAAAAGTACAACAGGTTTGTAACAAACACGTTTTTAGGGTAAACCTACACTGTGCAATACAGTACAATGCAGAAAAATAGGAGAGGCAGCTTACAGTTCACACCTGGTTTACATCCTCAACTTACACTGTCTTTTTAGGTAACGCATTTAAACAGTACATTGGGCTCCACCTTAACTCCATTGAGGTCTTCTGTCTCCCGATGCTTCTTTTGGAGAGCTGTGCCAGGATCTCAATAGCTAGTTTTCAACTTGTATTTATTCAAAGCAAAATTATGCACATTTGTTCTCCCACCAGATATTCATTAGCTTTATTATAGTTTCAGGGTACGCAATAAACATGGTTGTTTATGGGTTGCATCCCTTAATTTTGGACCTAAATTATCTCTGTAGTAACTGTACCCGATGCTCTGTAATTAGGTCCTTGGTTACAAATTTGACACTGCACCTTGGAATTTCTTTAAATTGAAGTTCCAGAGCACTTTTTAATTCCCTAAATTCTTCAGTCCAGTTCATTTAATTGATCCTTAATTGATAGGTTTCTCAAATTCTTCTCTTCTGAAATTACTTTGATGTTTATGTACATCCTTCCATGTAGTTTAAACTAAATCACTTGTGATCACTTCTTTCAAAGTTATCATCTCCACGTTCCTCATAACTTACTAAAATTAAATCTAAAGGATCATCATCATATGGTCGGCTCCATACAGTACACGCAAAACTGAATTTTGCCACCTTAAGAATAAGCATAAAAAGCTTTCCAAAGACAGAATTCACTGCTTCTGTCTCCTTTCAGGCACAAAGCATCACCTTTATCCTCCTACCAGAAGTAAGCAAGCAAATCTTGTCTGTGCCATGGCCACCTACTCTTCAAGGCACTGAACTCACCAGGAATTTAGTCAAGAGCAGTAGCTGGCTTAGCTGTGAAATGTGAGCTCCAGGTGACCTTGCTCAGCAACGCTGTCTTGTCATCCCATTTTGCACTCCCACGCTTTGCTCAGCAGTAGTAAGAAGAACAAATAGCAATGTGGAGGCAGGCACAGGCTGAGTTCATAGATTACAGTAGTGCTGTACTACTGCCTAGAGAAAAGCCATCCCTGCATGTTTATCCAGGCACTGCATACAAACCTGAACAATGTACGGCAGAGAGTAATACTACATGAAAC
The DNA here is from genome assembly GCA_013397275.1 of Burhinus bistriatus. NCBI lineage: Eukaryota > Metazoa > Chordata > Aves > Charadriiformes > Burhinidae > Burhinus > Burhinus bistriatus. Next base: position 57,719 of record VYXH01003301.1, read on the forward strand.
AGATTTGGGCTTTCATGATAATGGCAGTTCCATTGATTAACTAGCACTTTATCTATATTTAACAGTTAGCCAGATGATTCTTTTAATTGGGTAATAATTCTATACTGTGTATTCATTTCAGAGAACAGACAGGCTTATTTTAAAGGGAACAATAATAAAAATAAATCAACGAAACTCAAACCAAATTTGAGGGGGACAGCATCAGGCTTGCCTGTGACAAGCAGTGGGATGACATGCCAAGAGGGACGGGGTGCTAGTGAGGGCCCTCAGCCTGTTGCTCTGAGACGTGCTGGCTACACTGCAGTACACTTGAAGTCTTACGGAGATGAGTCGGGGCCTTCTGAGGTAACAGGAGCCAAGAGGGAAACACCACAGAAATACCTTAAAGGAATTAAGGAGTGTTTGTCTAAGAAGGTGACACAGCAGACAGCCCAGCTGAAGTGCCTCTACGCCAACGCACACAGCATGGGCAACAAACAGGAGGATCTGGAAGCAACTGTGCTGCTAGAAAGCTACGACCTAGTTGCCATTACTGAAACTTGGTGGGACGAATCCTATGACTGGAGCGTGACTATCGATGGCTACAGACTGTTCAGAAGAGACAGGCAAGGAAGGAGGGGTGGAGGCGTTGCCCTCTACATCAAGAAACAGATAGAGTGTGAAGAGCTGTCTCTGAAGAATAGCCATGAGCATGTTGAAAGCCTATGGATAAGAATCAGAGACCAAAGCAACAAAGGGACCCTTGTGGTTGGTGCCTACTACATGCCGCCCGATCAAAGGGAGCCTATTGATGAACACTTCTTCCTTCAGGCACAGAAGCCACCACGCTCGCAGNTCAGGTACAGGAGGCACCACGCTCGCAGGCTCTTGTCCTGCTGGGGGACTTCACCCACCCCGACAGCTGCTGCAAAAGTAGCATGGTGAGCTGTAGGCAATCCAGGAGACTCCTGGAGTGCATTGAGGATAACTTCTTAAGCCAGGTATCAGATAACCTTACCAGAGGGGATGTGACACTAGACCTCTTGGTCACAAACGCAAGTGAGTTAATTGGTGACGTTAAGAACGGAGGCAGCCTGGGCTGCAGCAATCAAGCACTAGTGGAGTTTGCAGTCCTGAGGGATATGGGTCAGGTAAAGAGTGAAGTCAGGACCCTGGATTTTAGCAAAGCAAACTTCCAGCTCTTCAAGCAGTTAGGCAATAGGACCCCCTGCGAAACTGCCCTCAGGACAAGGGAGCAGAACAGAGCACACTTTCCATAGAGCACAAGAGCTCTCAATCCCCAGGTCTAAGAAATCAGGAAAGGAAGGCAAGAGACCGCCGTGGCTGAGTCGAGACCTGCTGGTCAAACTAAAGGGCAACAAGGAAATGCACAGGCAGTGGGAGTAGGGCCAGGTATCCTGCGAAGAGTGTAGGGATGTGGTGCTGTTGCGTAGGGATGGGGTCAGGAAGGCCAAGGCGTAGCTGGAGCTGAACTTGGCGAGGGATGCAAAGAATAATAAGAAGGGCTTCTACAGGTTTGTCAGCCAGAAAAGCAAGGTCAAAGAAAGTGCACTGCCCCCCGTGATGAGCAAGACTGGCAAACTGGTAACAACGGAGGAGGAGAACACTGAGGTACTCAACAACTTCTTTGCCTCAGTCTTCACTGGCAACCTGAATTCCCACACCTCTCGAGTGGATGGGACTGCAAAACAGGGGCTGGGGGAGCAAAGATCAGGTTTGTGACCACCTGAGGAACCTGAACATGCAGAAGTCTATGGGACCTGACGAGATGCATCCCAGAGTCCTGAGGGAATTGGCTGATGTAGTTGCCAAGCCACTCTCCATGATACTTGAGCTTCATTTTTTGCCATTTGATGGCAGTCAGGTGAAGTCCCTGGTGACTAGGAAAAGGGAAACATTGCAGCCATTTTTAAAAAGGGTAGAAAGGAGGACCCTGGGAACTACTGACCTGTCAGCCTCTCCTCATGGAACAGATCCTCCTAGAAACTGTGCTAAGGCACATGGAAGACAGGGAGGTGATTTGAGACAGCCAGCATGGCTTCACCAAGGGCAAGTCCTGCCTGACCGACCTAGTGGCCTTCTCTGATGGAGTGACTACATCAGCTGACAAGGGAAGATGTCGTCTACCTGGACTGCTCTAAGGCCTTTGACACGGTCCCCCACAACATCCTTCTCTCTAAATTGGAGAGAGATGGATTTCATGGGTGATCTGTTGGATGGATGAGGAATTGGCTGGATGGTCACATCCACAGGGTAGTGGTCAGGGGCTCAATGGAGATGAAGATCAGTGACAAGTGGTGTCCCTCAAGTGTCTGTAATGGGACTAGTACTGTTTACTATCTTCATCAATGACATAGATAGTGGGATGGAGTCCATCCTCAGCAAGCTGAGTGGTGTAGTTGACACACCTGAGGGATGGGATGCCGTCCAGAGGGATCTAGACAGGCTCAAGAAGTGGGTCCATGTGAACCTCATCAGGTTTAACAAGGCCAAGTGCACAGTCCTGCACCTGGGTTGGGACAACCCCTAGTANGGGGCTCAATGGAGATGAAGATCAGTGACAAGTGGTGTCCCTCAAGTGTCTGTAATGGGACTAGTACTGTTTACTATCTTCATCAATGACATAGATAGTGGGATGGAGTCCATCCTCAGCAAGCTGAGTGGTGTAGTTGACACACCTGAGGGATGGGATGCCGTCCAGAGGGATCTAGACAGGCTCAAGAAGTGGGTCCATGTGAACCTCATCAGGTTTAACAAGGCCAAGTGCACAGTCCTGCACCTGGGTTGGGACAACCCCTAGTATGAATGGGGTTGAAGGGATTGGGGGATGGAGAGATTGGGAACAGCACTGCAGAGAAGGACTTGGGGATACTGGTGGATGGAAAGCTGGACATGAGCTGGCAAGGCGCGCTCGCAGCCCAGAAGGCCAACCATATCCTGGGCTGCATCAAGACAAGCGTGGCCAGCAGGTCAAGGGAGGTGATTCTGCCCCTCTACTCCACTCTGGTGAGACCCCATCTGGAATACTGTATCCAGCTCTGGAGTCCTCAGCACAGGAAAAACATGGACCTGTTGGAGCAGGTCCAGAGGAGGGCAACGAAGATGATCAGAAGGATGGAACACCTCTCCTGTGAGGACAGGTGGAGAGAGTTGGGTTTGTTCAGCCTGGAGAAGGAAAGGTTCCAGGGAGACCTTATTACAGCCTTTCAGTACTTAAAGGGGGCTTATATGAAAGATGGGGACAGACTTTTTAGTAGGGCTTGTGATAGGACAAGGGATAATGGTTTTAAACTAAAAGAGAGTAGATTCAGACTAGATATAAGGAAGAAATTTCTTACAATGAGGGTGGTGAAACACTGGAACAGGTTGCCCAGAGAGGTGACAGATGCTCCATCCCTGGAAACATTCAAAGTCCAACTGGATGGGGCTCTGAGCAACCTGATCTGGTTGAAGATGTCCCTGCTCATTGAAGGGCATTTGGACTACATGACCTTTGAAGGTCCCTTCCAACCCAAACTATTCGGTGATTCTATGATTCAAATCCAGACCATAAATTCTGCAGATTATTTGTCATTATTCTAGTTACTATTTCAGTAGATTTCAAAGTATTTGCCTTGCAACCAGCCAGCTAGGGTATAACTGAATCAGAGAACCTGGCAAAGAACAAATTTTTAAAATAACAAGACATTATTTAGAATAAATATTCTAAAATAACAAATAGCTGTCCATAGAATTATAAAATTGTTTATGTTGGGAAAGACATTTAAGATCATCAAGTCCAACAGTTAACCTAGCACTGCCAAAAACACCACTAAACCATGTCCCTAAGCACCACGTCCACCCGTCTTTTAAAGACNAGTTATGACCCAAATGCAGGACCCAGCACTTGGCCTTGTTGAATCTCGTACCATTGGCCGCAGCCCATCAATCCAACCTGTCCAGATCCTTCTGTAGAGCCATCCTGCCCTCAAGCAGATCGACACTCCCGCCCAACTTGGTGTCATCTGGAAACTTACTGAGGGTGCACTCGATCCCCTTGTCCAGGTCATTGATAAAGATATTAAAAAGAACTGGCCCCAGTACTCAGCCCTGGGGAACACCACTTGTAACCAGTCACCAACTGGATTTAACTCCATTCACCACAACGTTCAGTTAGGTCTAAAAATTAACCTATTTTTTCACCCTTATAAGACAGGCTAATGTGCTAAATCTAGAAATATCTGAGCAATGAGAATACAAAATATAAACCCTTAAAAGAGCTACCTTAAAAAAATGAGGAAATCTGGGATTTGGGTTGGGGTTTTTGGGGCGTTGGGTTTTTTTTCCTTTTTTTTTTCCTTCACAAACTCAGGTACTAGTTTTAGGTAACACCTAGCCGAGTACTTGACACAAACCAGTAGTACCCACCACCTTTCAAGAAGGGAGAAACAGGCTTGTGTCCATTGTCCCACGCAGGCAGACTCCACTTGCTGTTCCAGCAAGGACTGACAGGAAAAGCTGTTAAGAAGGTTTCAATATTGCTACTCCCAAACTCTGTATTTCACCATGATATATAATAATCACTGACCCATCCTCCATCATTGTCAGATCACATCTACCACTTGGATGGCATGAGATTTTAAAAAGAAGAGGCACTTGCCACAAAACACTTCAGTCAAAGGACTTCTACTGTTTTTGTGACAGGAGTGCAGACCTGAAGGTGCTGAACTTCCTGCATCAGAGCAGATCTTGAACATCCCAAGTCATCAGAAACCACAAGATCACTAGTAAAGTCTCAGAACTTTATCCAAACTGAGCCACTGAGTCTTCCTGTCAAGCTACTAGTTACTGCTCAAGAGACCCATGACCCCTGGAGGGGTTTGTGGTGCCTATGGTACATAGAGGTATACATGTATTTGGGATAGGCTGAAGGCAAAAAGCAAATACGTGGAACAGCTCTGGTTAAAATACTGCCCATCCAGAAGACTGCAACCTGCCTCATTTATGCAAAACTCTTTCTGCCTCTTAGAAGGAGTCCTTCCTGTGCAAAGAAAGGAAAAACAGGCTTAATTACAGTCGTATCTGATTATTGGCAAATATTTAAATGGACAAAAATGGATTCCAAGTAGAATTCTACCACTCCAACATTTTTACTCTTACCGGAGATCAACAGGCATGCAAAGGGCTTTTCTGCATTACAAATCTTAGTTAAAGCAAGCAGATCCTTGTTTGATCTGCTATAGATACAGTAGTTAGGTTACAAAAATAAAACCTCACAGTTTGGTGAGCCTGTGCACAAAAACATTCAATGGTCATACACTACAGCAGCTTTTCTATGAAGTCTTAGAGGCTTTTTAGGCGCTTTAGCAGTTCAGTCATGAGACCAGTACACTTTGATCAGCCCAGGAAAACACACTATGGAAAAACTAGCAGATTAGGCTTCTTACTATACTGCACAAAGCACGTTCACCAGTACCAGTGAATGCTGCAGTTCCGAAAGTAAACAGCTCCTGTAAAATTAAAAACACTTTTGCCTGTTGAGTCTTTAATACACTCGCAAACTGCAAAATTTGGCAAAACATCACTTTAACCACATATTTTTGCCTGTTGCTGAAGAGGACTGTCATGCAGACAATGCCCTTTAAAAAAAACCAACAAAACAACAAAACCCAAGCAAGTACACACATGCAAAATTGAAAATATTATCCAAGTTATTTACTGGAAGGTTTAATTTGGGCCACCCCAAGACTACATGGGCCAAAACTAATAGGAAATTTTTGAGAAACGCATCGAAACAGGTTTGGAGAGTGAAAAAACATTTTTGAAGATCAATTTTCTAACTTGTCAGTGGAGCTGTCAGCAGCATTGTCCAGTAACAGCAACGTAAAGCCAGATTCAATATATTTCTCTGCTTAGGAAACTCTGAACCTTCATTTCTCACTCCACAAGCCAAAACCATACACAGCCTCAGTCTATGTGCTCTAGCTTCTGTTGTTGATATGCCTTCATTTAGTACAAAATATGTAAATATTTACTGAGCAAAACCAAACCAAAAAAACACCCAGCATACGAAAGAAAGTGACTCGATTGCCTGGTCTTAGAGTCAATTTTCTGAGAGACACAAGTTCAAGTTCTTGTGGGAAAAGCAGTGAAGCAGCAGTCTTCTTTTTGTGCTCATTTAAGTTTGAATTATATGCTTTGTTCAATTTTCCCCTCTTTCATTAAGACAAGAAAATAATAAATAGTTAAGATTTGCTCCAAATCAATATAAGTTTTCTGCCAATTTTTTTTTTTCCCTGCAGCAGGTGACATAAATACTGTATCTAAAAAAAATAAATCAATTATTTCCAGATACTTAATTGTGATGGCGATCTGGAACCAACAGGATTACCAAGAAGAGGACGTATGAGTATGACGACCATCTGTTAGCTGAGAATGTCTAAAAACTAGATGGGACCTATTACAGCCCGCCAACAATTTACATGCCAAGAAACCACACCGGAGCACGTAGCATCTGACAAGTTATTATCGGGAAACTTATTGGCAGCTTATCAGCAGGCAATACCAATACTGCGTCAGGGGAACTACGCTGTACTAATTCAGGAAACCCAGAGAGATCGCTCTGAAACAAACCGATGACACAGCAGATGAGAAATACTGAGCACAGGAAGAGTTGGTAGCATGATAACCTACCTCACCAGGGTCCGAATCTCACCAGAGGATGAACTGAAGAGGTGCACCTGAGAACTATATGAAGGGACTGAGTACCACTCTCACAGAGGTGTTTGGCTGCACCAGCACCACCTCACAGCAAAACTACCGCTCAGCAATTTAAAAAATAAATTTCGTGACAGAATACATTACACCAGAGCATACGCTGAAGAGCTTTTGTGTGTGACAAAATGATCTAATTTCAGTCGCCAAACTGTATTTGCAAAGTCCAGTGCCTCTGTCTTGTACACATGCACAGACTCAGCTTTTAAAAGAAGTGATGTCCTTTATGTTACACTTACATGCTTTATGTAATGCTGTCATTTCATCGAAATCCCATATTTGTGTGACATTATTAATTCAGATAACTACAAATGTATTTATTCAGTAAGAAGAAAAGCTATCTTACCTCCTTTCCACATTACATAAACTCCTTAGCTGCTTATTTCTTACATTGAGAATTTGATCATCTTTCCAAACTTGAGATTAATGACCACTGTTCATTGCAATAGGTCATTTCATTGGTCCTTATGCTGCTGTTCCAAGGGAGTATATGGGACCTAAAACTCTGCTATTCCAAGGGAGTTTATGGGATGTAAAGCTCAGCTATAGGGGCAGCTGGGAGATCCTCAACGACAGGGACAGTGCTTCATGGGCCAAGTCAGCCAACTCTGTGCTGCACTTCAAGCTTCTGCAAGAATACTGGCGCTCAACAGCATGAGAAAGGCCCTGGAGGCGGGGAGGGGGAGAATGGTAAGACCAGCACAAACTATGACTCGCAGCTCCCAGCTGGGAAACAGTCCCTTAGCAATAGTTGGGAGCTGGCTGAGGACTGTCCAGCAACATTGTTCAAAATATCAAGAGCCTCCACAGAGTCCACAGGATCAAGGACAGCAGAAAAGGTGGTTTGTAGCCACATACAGGGCACAGTCGAAGAATAATCCCACAGAATGTATGAGGTGCCCAAATTCATTCTGATTTTAATGCTTATTGATTTTATTATACTGCTTTTACATGTTGTCTGGTAGCACTTTATAAATGTTTTATGTAAAATAAATAATTCAAGAGAGACACCGCTTTCTTCAGTAAAGTTTATGACATCATGAGAGCTATTTTTTGTTACTATGCTGACTGCAATGATGAAAGAAAAAGGAAAACTGGGATTTAGACGTTTCAAACGTGACCATTTTCTAAATCACAGCTGCTTTTTGTGTTGCAGCAACACTATGTTCAGGACTGTATTAGATATACAATATAGCACAGTTCTGTCCCTTTCTGGTGCTGTTTTTAATACTCCTCCTCCCCTCTGACCCTTGATTACAATACAATGTCCTCAAATACAACAGATTGCGCTTTGTTTTATTTTAATGTTATTTTGTCTTTACTTCCCCATAATTTATTCTCCTTTTGTTCTTTTGTCTTCAGTAGCACTTGCATTATATTAAAGGGAGAAACTGCAAACTGAAAAAGCCACTTTCAACTTAACTGAATAAATTGGCACCTGCTTTTTTAACACCATCTTGGTCTACTGACACAACAACAGCCAACCAGTCATAATGGTTAAAGTCTGGTTGGCAAACTGCTTCTAATAAGACCATACCCTTCCTTACGTACACTATCCCTGAAACACCTTCCAGTCAATTCTTGTGAACCACGCTGTAAGATCAAGAATTTACCTACACCATATCTTTAACAGTGGTGTCTCAGTGTCAATGGATTTTATGTCAGCACGTTAACATTTACACTCATCACTGAAAGGGAATTAATAGATTATAAAACACGGTTACATATCTGTATTTCTTACAGCTGTAAACCTAGCTCTTGATCCTTCTGTATAGAATGTTTCCTGACTTTACAGAATCATTGCAGCATATTGTAAATTACATTAAACAAACAAACGCTGCCTGCGACGCGCGCGCACACACACACACAACGTTGTGCAAATCTTGCCGCAAGTCATCATAAAGCCAGAATACTGCTCGCCTCCCAGGTGTCTTTTCTGGAGGGCAGATGGAGCAAAACAGGGGCAGGGACCAGGAGTCAGAGGCACTCTACTTTATTAATTTTGTCCAGAAGGACTTTCTTATGCATTTTTTCCAGTGGTCTCAAAATCTGTTCCAGATAGAGTAGAAATCGAAGGAGAACTCCTCTTTCTTGAAATGTAATAAGCATATGGTCAAATTTCTCCCTTATCTTCACTCCAAAAATCATCACAGAGCTTTATAACAGAAACTTGCTGGACTACAAATAAGCTCAAACCTCACAAACAGTAAGTAAATAAAATAAGAGCTTCTATTCACTTTTCAATGAAAATATTGAGCCATTGTCAAATGCCATTCACCATATTTCGCTACCCTGCTCACTAGATCCTACTACTTCAGCATGTTTCTTAGCTCTGACTCAGACAGCACTGTTTTAGAAATGTAAAAAGTGCTAAAAATGCTAGGTGAATGAAAAAAGTGAGCTTAAAGAAAAAAAACCGCATCATTTCAGAGAATAATGAAAATCATTAGCATCTTTTTCACCATTATTGTTTAACAATCCAACAATTTTGGTCTTACACATCCATACATTATATCCTTGTCATATATTTAAGAAGTGACACAGTCAGAAGGCAGCTAAAAACAAACCCTGACAAAGACTGAAGCAGGATTAACAGACAGTTGGAGAGCATGATGGATCTTTACTGCAGCTGATAGAGTCACATGCATCAGTGCTGAAACAGAGATATTTCCAAACCACAGTGCAGTTGGATAAGAATCTTCTCATCTCAGGTACAACCAAAGATACTACAGCTGGCAGCAGTAGGAAAGACATCCTTTTGTCAGAGCGCGAGGTGTCCTTCTGAAGGAACGGGAACCCTATGTTAATGCCTGCAGAGATTACAGGACCAGAAGGAATAGTTATGATCATTGTTTAATCTTCTAAATATACATAAGCCTTTCTCTCTTGTAACTTGCTCTTATCCATTCAGAACCTGAACACAATTATCAGTGCAGTGGTAGATGATGGGCTAATGGTACCAACTGATACTGGTGAAGTGGCACAAATACAGTTCCATTCAGCACCAAACCTACAAAACATATCTCTAGTGTTATATCAAAGCTGGTATTATTTCTTCTGGTAGAATTCAAATGAAAATTTTAAAGAAACCAAAAACACCCACACCACATTATTTTTCAGCCTCCTGATGGTTTACTGAAGTTTCACATCTGGGGTCTCTGATCTGCCTCTAGACAAGATGTGCACTTTTTTTTTTTGACTGCAAATATCATTCTAAGCTGTCATTAACACCTAGAAACCAAGTAACCGAAGACTAGAAATGTATATAAACATTAGGAAATTTCTGGTGTGAAACACTTCATCTTCACTGGCTCTAAACGTGCATGGCTCAAGAGAAGGAGAAATAAAAAGGTCAGCACACAACTGAACAAGAGCCTTGTAGAGCACAGCTTCTTCCTGACTTATTTGAGAGGAAGTCAATGACCACAGCTAGCTCAGTTCAACAGTCCATGTTGCCTTCTCATGCCAATGAGCACTGGTCCCACAGTGGGCTCTGTCCTTCTGCAGATAGCCATCTGCAAATAGCCAGGTAACTGCTGAGTACACTGTGTAGCAAGCTAACCCTGTTCTACATTCTACACTCAGTCTTGATCGATGGTCAAGATCTTCAACAAAGAAAACACCAATACCATCACTGCGACACCAGGACACACGTGGCTGCTTCTTATTTCCATGGCTCAGCACATTGTAGCAACTACAAAGCATTCTAGGTAGCTTGTAAATGAAAATAAATGTTTACATCAAAAATAAATTTGCAAAAGTTTTGGGTTTTTTTAGTTTCCCCGGTCTAAGACGACCAACTAACTTAAAAAGGAAACTTTATACTATTTGCTTCCTCTGAATTGGTTGTCCTAAAGTTCTCAAGGACCACGATGTGGCAGGGCAGGCAGCCACAAGAATGAACAAGAACAGGGGCTTTGTTTGTTTGTTGTTGTTGAACTTCCAGCATCAATGTTTTATGTAGGAATCAATAAAACTTGTCTTACAGGTACAAGGTTTCTTGCTCAAACCCCACTGAAAATATTTAATATTTTAAAATGCAAAAATAATATATATATATGCATTTTTACTTATCTCAACAGCGGAGTTAAGTCCTACTGAAAGAAGGTGTTTCCTATACACAGCACACTAAAGGCCTCTGTTGAGAGAAGGACACTTTGGGCCAGTCTTTGTGCAGTCAGAGACACGAACCTATGAAGGGTTTCTAATCTAAACACCTAAGGTACGAAAAGAGTTAAAAAGGTCTGTTGATTTATTAATGCAAAGTTTTGAATATACATGGCACTGTATGAACAAGCAGTTTCCACACTTTTCACAACCATTTTTTATATATATACATGTAAAAATCAGATAGGTAATACACATTTAGAATAGCAATGCTTTAAGATAGTTCTGTATTGGTATAAAAGACTACCATGAGGAACAGTGCAGAACCAGGTCCTCTGTATTGCAAACTGTGTGACATAATTAAACGTTAAGACTGACAGAATTTCACCTTGCGTGTTTTCTTTTTCATTTGTCTTATGTCTTAAACGGCAACATTTCTACACAACTTGCATTCAGACACAACTTGGCACGTTCAATGAACTCATAGATCCCATCTTCTTTCTCTGGATACTGAAGCAGTTTTGATGTGCCCTTGTGCTAGCAAAGGGTTAAAAACTTTTCTTATGTTCCTACTGGGTTGTAAAAGAAACTGCTGAAGCTGATCAATGACCACTGTTAAGACCTGGAAACCAATTATAAACCTGAAATTTGTGATGAACAAAGCTCTGAAACACTAGGATGAAAACTACTGAATTAGTCCAGTTCATTAAAATCATTAATAGTCATGAAATGAAAACCACCAGAGTCCAAAAAGGCTTAATGCCCTATCCATATTAATTAGATGGGAGCAAATCTGAAGTGAAAAGCAGCACATGCTTTGTAGAATTAGCAATTGCTCTCTACAGACTACACAGATCTCTATTAAAATTCAGTTTAATTAAAATTGATCACGTTAAGAAACTGATGTGGTTAATTAACTGAATTCCTGGACTTCTTTTCATACATTTCACAAATGCATTGTACACTGCTTTCCTGGGTGACAGCTTATGTTGCAGTGAAAATCTTGATTTCACAGGTTAATGCTGCATGTTCCATGAGGCCTAAAGTTCCTGTGTCCCTCCCCCAGGAAACCCTGGCAGCACAGGGAAAACAACAGGCCTTAGAAACTACCAAAATCTACCACCAGAAAGCCTGGCTGGAGCCTAAACAGTTTATCTTGTAGATCAGCGTGAAACTCTGGGCGTATACAAGGAAGCATCGTAAGAGCTGTGGTCTCATAAGGTCTATCATTAGAACTAAACAAAATATACAGGAAAGAAATAGACGCATACGCTGTATCAGCACAGACTGACATAAACAGCCAAAGGATCTGGTCCATGCAGTTAATGAATACAAACATGTAGACTGCAACCATTTCAGTTTTTGAAGCACGTTGTCCCCATGTGTCTCACCCAGATGCATGAAATAACAGGGCTTCGCTAAGGGCTTAATCCTAGAGCTGCCCAGGAACACCGAGCTGGCACAAGCTTCAGTAGTCTACATGGTGATTCCCAGAGGGTCGTCAACCTGGTACCTCCAAGAGTTTGTAGCATCATTCTCTAAACAGCGAGGTAACCATTTCCAGAGTTTTAAAGTGGACTTGGTAGGGTTAGGTTAATGGTTGGACTTGACAATCTTAAGAGCCTTTTCCAACCTAAATGATTCTACGATAAACCACTAGTGCCCTACCAGCTTCAGGAGAAAGGCTGAATTGCATTTAATGAAGATTCATTTTTATCATATTGTTGTTTGAAATAAGGCATTGTGAATTGTGCCGTTCTGTTTTTGGTAGGAAGATTTCAGGATTTTCTTTTCCATGCCCTATTCACTGGTGTCTATGGAAGCAACTTGGTTATGAAGTACCACTGCAAACAATTCTCGTCTCTTAGAAATCACTTCTTACAAAACATCAGCAAACGGTCCAGTGCCTGCCCTTTATGTCATGCTGTAGAAGAGGACATCAATGCAGCTAAGAAAGCGGATGGACAAACATCAGTACTGATACAGCATCAAGTATCATGCTACATCATCTAGATTATCATCTGAACTGCCACCCAAGTAGCTTCGCAACCTTTCAGGGAGCAGAGTGACATATGGAATCTTAAAGACTTATAAGCAATGATACTTCTGGATAAGCTCACAGGAGATTTCAAAGATAAAAACCAAAATCTTTAGAGGAAGGAAGACTGTGGCCAGACAACTCTTAAAGGAGAGTGGGTCTAAGGATGGAAAATTGCATGAAGTCTGGACAGAGGCTAAAATAATTATTAAGGAATTATAATACAATAAATATACAACCAAGAACAAAATTTTACATATGGATTTTATGTACCTTTGATTCATATTCAAATCTATACGAATGATGGCACTGAACTTGGTATAACCACATCTTGTTCTTCATTACTTCTGACCACTATGTAAATGCTAAAATGGTATTTATTCTCCAAATACTCTTTGCTAGTTGAGGATCACTATTAGCATTCAGTGGTAATGCTGTACTTTACATACAGATGTTGCATACAGGCCACCAGTGCATATAGATGGACACGCATATGCTCTTATCTACATCTGTTTATATAGAACCAAGCACATTCAACTCCAGCGCTGTTTTCTTTTGTTTTTTGGTTGTTTTTTTTTTTTTAAAGAAAAGAAAAGCAACATCTGACTAGGATATAAGATACATGACTGACTCTTAATTCCCTCATGGCCAAACCCTTGTTAATGTCTTGGCCTGTTTCAGTAAAATGATCATGGTTCAAGTAATGTAAAACACACGCATTCAATCATTCTCCTTTTCCCTAAAGGCAAACACTTTCTTATCATGGTGAAACAGGAGTCATGTACTGATGCACTGGAGAGCCAAAGTTCTTTTAAGCCTCATCAGAAAATTGAATACTTACTGCAACCTATCATTTGGAACTGCAGAGTAAAACAAAAGCATAATGCAAACAAACACAGGAGGTTCAGTCAGCATTATCTAGTATTGCATAAGCCTAAACAGCTGCCTTACAAAATGAGAATACACAAGCAAAGACCCAAAATCAAATAGAAGAATTTAACTCCAGGAAAAAAATATAATTACAGCTATTCATATTTAAATCAGGATTTCATAGTCAGGAGTTAAAATACAATCAATTGAAAGAAGATGTTCTTGACATGCTTGCCTTGGAAGAGGGGTTATTTTAGGACAGCATTCTCCAAGTAACCACAAAAAGGGCAAGGCCTTAACACAGCAGGTGTGCACTCCTTACCTGAGCAGCGCCTTTTTGTAATGTTCCTTTTATAATAAAAAGGGAATACATGTATTTTGAAAAAATTGAATGACAGTACCAGTACAACTGGATACAATAAAACAGAATAAAAGAAACCACATGGCAATCAAAGCAGGTTCTGCACTGATAAAAAAAACTCATAGAAAATTATACCCTAAGTCACCTTACTCATGTTTCTTAGGGACTCCTATATAAGATCTTCTGTTTCTCAGATGGGCTTCAAAATTTCCTGGGCTACCAGGTCAAAATACATCTCTTCCCTGCACAACAGAAGAATGAACAGGAGTTGTCCCTTTCAAAGTAGAAGTCAGGGGAGCTGACAGGAGTCATGAGAGGTGACAGAAAGGGAACAAGAAACGTATGAGGATCAAATCCATCCTTTACAGAATGGGCCAGAGCCCAAAACCTGAGTGACTTCCCCGGCACTCACTGCCTGAGGTGCAGTGTTTTCTGGAGCCACGCTGGCCCCAGTCTCTCATACCCTGCTCCCTGGAGCTGCAACTCCAACAGCTCCCAGCATGCTGCGGCTCCCCAGGCACACACAAGTATCACACACTGATTTCCAAAAGGGCGGTAGGAAGGCCTTCCCCATCCATCTATGCATCCATCCTTTCCCTATCATCTCTTCCCTAAGAAAGAGAAATTCCAAAAAAGAAGATCCAGTTATATAAAGGGTCATCTCTCCACTGCTGTCCTACCAACATCCTTTTCTTGCTGCTAACACAGTTTAAATACAACCATTAGATCCATTTCAGCAGTGGATGACACAACCTCCCATCAGTGGTGCAGAATGAAAGATGGCATTAAACAATGACTGGGAGCGATCTTTCCTAGTAACTAAAAAAAAGGTTCAAATTCAGATCACACTTTCCAGTACCTGCAGCCCCATAAATGAAGAATTACAGTCTATTCAGCCCTTTTTAGCACAACCTTAGCCTACAAGTACTTTTCTGGTACAGCAATCATTTGCACAGTGCATGTTTTATATAAGTTTCAGGGGAAATGGGAACAGGGCTCATGAAACAATTCCATGCCATGAACAGGCACACCACTTCCAGCAAGTCAGACTTCATAATAAATACTTATGAAGGAAATTACACCCAACAAAACTGAATGATACTTAACACAGAGATCAAATCTTCATCTATTTCATAACCACACAAAGCTACTATAACTCTATTTAGTGGCTTACTCCTGTCTCATACATGAAACCAACAAAAGGAAGCAGAAAACCCTTGATCAACCATTGTAAAAACATCATATGTAGCAGTCCAGTTTAAGCAGATTAGGAGGACAAAAAACAAACAAAAACCCACACCAGTTTCTTTCACAGTTAAGAGCCAGAAACATCAGAACCAAAGACATGTTTACCAAAAGGTTAAAAATCAATAATTGGAAAGTATTATATTCCTTTGTGTTGTCGACATCAGTCAGACTATTTTATATGACTTTTGTATGCATCATACACAAAGTATGTAAATTCAATAACCCCTCATCTGGGCTTCTAAATACATCTTGGGCCCATTACCTGCAGCAGTAAGTACAGAATGCAGACTTTGGCTGGGGAGAGGGTAGAAGATGATGTAAATCATTTAAATGAACATGTGGAAAATGGAGGCACTGCCAGAAAAAGTTACTGCTGGACCTCATTTCCAAAGTCTGCCCAAATGCATTAAAGGGAAACTGTGCATTACAGAAATTCTCATAGTTGACTTTGGAAAAAAACAGGCAGTATTAACTCTCTATAAAGCAGTACTAAAGCTACACTAGAGTACAGTTTAGCCCAGTATCTCGTCAACTTGTTAGCATCAAATCAATGAACATATAAAAATTGTGTGTCACCTGCCTTCCTATGCAGATTTAAAGACTGCATGGAATATTAAGGATGATTTCATTGTTTCTTGATGAATTCCCAAGTAGGTAAGGTGAAGTAACAGCTGCAGTCAAGATGTAGATCTGATACATACTTCTCCCTAGTTTCTATTTCATAATTTCATTTTATTTCCATAATGATTATATCATTTCCAAAATGATTATTTGTATTCTTGGGTACCTAAAAGAAGTGCTGTGTCCGTATACTGAACATTAACTACTTTCTGAAAGTTCAGGCTCATCAGGATATTTCAAGGGAATGTTTATCTTGGCTGTCTTCTTCTAACTTGAGGAAATTCTCAGCAGTGTTTGACAGACTTGTTGGTGTCCTGCGCTTTGCCATTTTCCTTAGTGTTACACTTCATCCTACAAAACAGCCCAAACTAAAATGTCAGGAAAAGGAATTAGTAACTGGATTTTATACATGAAAGTCTCCCACAGTATATAATTACATTTGAATGAAAGACCCCTAATTCTTCTTGCAGTTTGGGAAGGTAATGCTTACTTCAGATGTACAAAGTACATAGATGCTTCATGTGAATTATGTACCTTGTCACAGTATTCTAGAAGTAGAATTATTTTATTTAGCCAAACACACAAAAGATTGTTACTGGTAAAATACATGAATTATTCCTACATCTTGCTGATGGATGGAAAAAATTTTTTTAAAAAATTACAAGTTAAATCACCTAGAATCACATGGATGATACTGGACGGGAAGGAAGATGATACATACAAAGTGTCCATCCTCAGTAAGTTCAGTTACAGTTCATCATATCATACCACAGCCCCTGTTTCAATAATCTATTCTTGTGCTATGCATGGAACAAGGAGCTTTGAAGCAACCTCTTGTGTTAATTTTGCATGAAAACACCATCTGGCCCTAAACAACTATCTAGGCTATGGATCTGTTATAGCCTAGATATGGTCAACATGATATTGAAAGGTCAACGAAGGGTCTAATTATATGCCTTAGTACTTAGAGGCCATGGTCACTGGAGCATGAACACAATCACTCAGGCCAAACAAGACTCATTTATAATTTTAATTATCAGTGAATCAGACATCTCTCAAAGAATTGTTCCATGTAAAAGAATTCTATGACTGTTACTCAAAATAACTGTCTTGTCTTGTTTGTCTCTAAAATAACCCCTTGAGGTACCCTCAGCTAATTCCCTGTTGATATATTTAGAATCCATCCATCTTCTCAACCACTGCATATTAACATATTTGGAGTATTGTACAATTGCACACAACAAAAACTTTGTGTTACAACAGTATGATCTGTTACAACAGAGTTTTCAAAAATCCAGAATTCCAAACCTGAGAACTATCAGGCTAGTGCTGACCACACAATTCCATTCAGTCCCTTGCGTGTAATGATGCAACATGTACAAAACAGACTGCAATGATAGTTTAACTAGTCTCTCGCCTTTCTCACTGCACATAGTAGAGGTTTTTTTGGGAGGAAACTGAACTGTAATTAAAGGAACCCCCACTTTGGCTGGGGGCGGCGGGGGGAGAAGCTATGTTTTGAAAGAGACCAAGATGATACAAAACAAAAGATATGTCAGTTGATAGGCTGACCTGGAAAGCATATATAACTTCTTCACTTGGCACAGATGCTGTATGATGCTACATAAATCACTCAAATCACTTTTTTGCCCTCAAGATGGTCACTAATTCCTCAATTTTCTTTTTGTCAATCCTGACTTAGGCATAGGGTTTGATTTACAGAAGTACGAATACAGTTCTGCAAATAGAGCATGTTCAAAATTGACGTCAATGCAAGCTGAGGTTTCAATATATGAAGCGCTTGTTGCCACTAAGTATTCTAAAGTGAATGTCCTAGGCATCTTACATTCAGTGCCCAAAAACACAATGCAGTGGTTCACAGCTTTCTGGAACAACCCTTGTAAGCACTGTCTTCCCATCCTACTCATCGCCAACTTTCATCAGTTTTACTTGCCTACTGGACATTCTCTGTGCTCCTCACCTGACCTCTACCATCAACACTTGACCAGCTGGAAAGACCACACAGCTCACTGAGGCTTGGGAGCATAAACAGCGCTATTACTGCCGCCGAACAGGACCACTGGAGCCACAGTCACTGCCGGAGGCATGGCTGTGTTCCATAACGTAGCTGTAATCGTCACTGAAAAGCTTATGAGAAAGTTGTTAATTCAGGGTCAGATAGAAGCAGTAGACATTAAGATAAACACTTCACACTAGAAGATAACGTACCATGTACAAATATATTTATACAAGCTATACGGGACATGAGTTTATAGTGTTAAAAATGGTGTACTGTGATTCCTAAACAACAACAAAAATCCACTATTACTATTCCAGAAAAAAAATACCCTCAGTTTCCTTCTCTTTTGAATAAAATGATCACTCAGATCACTGATAAAAGACTTGAGTCTGTTTTGATCTTCAGCTAACATTAATGTCCCTATACCTGTCAATTCATTTTGTGTAATTAAGAGTCCAGGAAGTGCTCATCTGCACATTCTTTACATGATATTTTATGTACTACTGCCTTATTTACACAATAAGCATAATAATAGTCACCCACTTGTCTGCTTGACGTTTGAAGATCTGTGAAGAGACATCTCTCACAGCCTCTATCACAGGGATGGCTATACTCTTATCCCTCCAAATAATCTCAACTGGGTCACGATGGTGAACGAAGCCTTGCCAGGTCAGCTTCCCGGGGACCATCCAGCTGTACTGTCAGCCCAGCCGCCCTCTCTAAGCCTAATTGCCCTCATCACCTGCCCTCTGCCAGGTTTCTGATATAGCCTGGTTGCACTTCAGACAGTGTGTCATGCCCAGGGTGTACCTTCTCCTGCTTGATGCCTTGGTCACTGACTGCTTAGAGGGCTTCCTTTTCCCAAAGGGTCTCAAGGGCCCCCTTACAGCCCTAACCAGAAAAAGGAAATAGTCTACAGCTCAGCAAGTTACATATGCTCACATTTAACTGATACGAACTTCAAGGGGACCATTCACACAAAAGTTAAGAACGTATCTAGTATTTTGCTGAACCTGGGCACTAACAGGGAGAACATTCTCTACTACACAGCTAAGATGGCTCCATTTTCCACTACCTTATACTCATTAAACACTCTACAACCCCTGAACCCAGCAGTTACACCACTACCACCAAACTGGAGTAACCTACATTGTGTATACACTATGGATGTGAGTATGCTCAGACATGCAGAAGAATCCCCAGTCCTGGTCACCTCATCACCGGCTTTGTTGACCTACTGTACTTCGGCTCCCTTCTTCCTCAAATATCCCATCTCCTTCCAGAGGAAAGCGACAGCAGTGAGGAGATGATGGGTGCTCAGATCAGGTCTGACTGACTGTTAGCAGAAGTCTCAGTATCCACGGTCTGCATGCACGGACAACACCAGTGTCGCAAGCTGCCACTGAATATACTTGCCCCACAGCGCAGACACAGCCATCAGGACTGCTATTCTAAGCACTATACGTACATAGTCTGTTTGCAAAACAGGCTTTCTGTGGTAATAAATGCTTAACATTACAATTTTATTCTTAGAGAAAAGAGCTCGCGTGCACACACACACAGTTTCAGTACTGTATTGAATTTGCAGATCAAAAAAGGAACGCTTAAGATGTTTGACCGAGTTTAATACTATGCTACTGCCATTGTTACCAGTCATTTGACACATGCATAGGTTAACATGGATTTCTCCCACGCTTATAAATAGCTAGATAGGAAAAGAACAGATAGTTGTCTAGTCAAAGCAGCTGGAGTAAAACGCAGAACTAGATTCAAAGACAAAGATACTTATTAAACAGAGAAAGGTAATAAATTGGATCATTTGCTTCCATATTTATGCTTTCAATCGTTAATCAAATCCATTTCCATTTCTAATTTTACAATTTTTCTTTTCTTTTGACCTTTAATAAAATGTTTCAATTGATCAGGGTAATAAAAATGTGAATTATATGAGCTGGCACAGACAAAGAAAGACCGTTGAGTAATCTGTGTTCCAGATATAACAAGGAAAATGCCTGTGATCAAGTATGGGCTAAAAGATATCTTAAAAAAAAATCCAAGTATCATATTTTTCACTTAAGAATTCAACAAAGAACAAACTTTTTTAAAAAAAAAAACAACAACCATGAACAACCAAAATAAAAGGTTTGGGGGACAGCAGCTGTTATTCAGTTGACATTCAGGATCTATTTGCTCATTCATACAAATTTTTTTTTAGCACAGATAAGAACATATTCTCATCTGTTCTTGAGGTTTATTTCAACTATATCCCAAACACTAAATTACTTAAATTGTTTCATAACATAGACACTTAAAATTGTTTTTTGGGTTTTCTAAACACCAGTGCAGAACTATGTCAGCAAGAATATAATCAGAGCAAACAGTCTGCTGAGCCTGCCAGTAATATTATTTGTTTCAATAGTTTTCCTTTGAATAGCAAGTATTGATTTTCTACATCAGAACTCTTATACAAAGAACATTAAAAGAGAAATAATACTTCCTATTTTTTCTCCATTTTATTAAGGGCCACTGCTGAAGACTAACAATACAGTCACCAAAGATTTAAAATCTTGATCTCAACAGATTGACCATTTAGGAATTCTAGGAAATTTGTCTTCTTTTTTAAGAGCTCTTACTATGGGACAACGCCACTTCTGCCCGAAAGGATGGGGTTTCTTCCCTTGGATAGAGAGAATCAGCTAAAACACATTATTCCATTACTATCTGGCCTCAATTACTTTTATTCCTCAAAGTATTCCTCACATAAAATTCAGGTAAGCGAAGGCATCATGAAGGGGGGGGGGGGG
>VYXH01003301.1:78631-137419 GCA_013397275.1 Burhinus bistriatus
AGAGGACAAGAGGGGGGGGGGGGGGGAAAAAAAAAAAAGCAGAGTGAAGGGTACCAGGGGACTGGTGGAAAGAAAAGGCTGAACTCTGGGAAAAGAGAAAAGGTCAGAAGTGTGTTTCAGAGGCAAAGGAAGGATCAGAGTATGTATAGGAAGACTGGGGAAGCAACAGAAAAGTTGCACGAATGTTCGGAAGAGGTGACAAAGGGAACTATGGCTACCAGGAAACAAAATTTAAATAGATTCAGTATTTCAGAAGACTTCTCAGTTCAGAAAAATACCTACATGCAAGGAGAAATTCATAATGACAGGTGGTTCAACAGGTTTTCTTACTCCTTCAGCAACATCTGCAGCCTGCCATACTTATCAACAGCCACAACAGTCTATGACGACTTACAGGCCTCAGTTAGTGATGCTCTTTAGCATCTCTCTTTCAAGCATTAGCAGCAAGTTTTTAATTCCAAACTTTGTAATATCTTTTCTTAAAAAATGACAAGGAGCTAGAAAGCTATTACTGAGCCAAATTTAGTGGGATTAGTGAAGTACATTGGAGAAAAAAGACTGGGCTCAGTTTTAAATTTTGACTTCGAAAGTACCAACATTTATTAACATGCTCATTATCATTAGCTGAAGGTCAATTTTCAGTGGTTGCATTTCCATCATACTACAGTAATTTTGGTGCACTGTTACTTTTGCATCGGCATATTTTAATTAGAGTTAACAGAGCTGCAAAGCAAAGATTTGGCCCCCCTATAGTTATTGTTTCCAACATTTAGTTGAACAAGGGTGACCCTGGAGTACCCCTAGTGACAATTACTGCAACAGGATCACTAAAGAGACATGAGGTAACATATTGCCTTTGCACTCTGCCTACACACTTGGGATTAGATATGTCCAATAAAAGACACAGGGCTCTACAAAGAATGAGCAATGCCATTTAACTTCTAGGCATCTGATCCCAAGGAGAGAATTCAGATTTCCGTCTGATGTCTACAATGCATGGAGGAACTTTGCATTTCAGAGTGGGACTCAAAACAACCAGCACGCTGAAGTCCAGAGAAAAATCTGAGCGCACAGAACCATCTTAAATGCTAGAGTAAAAACATTTATTCAGAGATGTAGACAACTGCTAGCACACAGAGTACTGGACCTTCTTCTGAGGCTAAGCTTTTGCATCTCTTCTTAACAAGACTTGATCAGGGTTTCCTATTTTATTTTGGGGGTTTTCTAAATGTGACTGATAACAAGGTGGTGATTGCACTGTCCACCTTCGTGTACTGAACATATACACTCATACCTTTAACAAGGGTGTAAGAAGTCAGGCTTCAGTATCTTCCTTACCTAACAAGGTTCAGGTCTATGTTTTCTAGCTCCAAGGAAAAGTGTCTCTCACCCAGGGTGTATATCAAGCTACAAAGTGATTCCTGTGATTCCTCCTGCTAACCCTGTGCTATTATGCAGAAAGAAATACTGACCTGAGGGGAAAAACACAAACAAACAAAAATCATGAGAAAGAAAGAGCAGAGCTGGTTTTATAGATAAAGTACGCTGCCTCTAGGTTCCCAAATTACGATTGCAGTTCCTGAGCCTAGTTTGGGGTAGCTTCACTGAGCCCCTGACCACTATCCTCTGGATGCGACCATCCAGCAATTCCTCATCCACCCAACAGTCCACCCATGAAATCCATCTCTCTCCAATTTAGAGAGAAGGATGTTGTGGGGGACCGTGTCAAAGGCCTTAGAGAAGTCCAGGTAGACGACATCCACAGCTCTTCCCTTGTCAGCTGATGTAGTCACTCCATCAGAGAAGGCCACTAGGTCGGTCAGGCAGGACTTGCCCTTGGTGAAGCCATGCTGGCTGTCTCAAATCACCTCCCTGTCTTCCATGTGCCTTAGCACAGTTTCTAGGAGGATCTGTTCCATGAGGAGAGGCTGACAGGTCAGTAGTTCCCAGGGTCCTCCTTTCTACCCTTTTTAAAAATGACTGCAATGTTTCCCTTTTCCTAGTCACCAGGGACTCCACCTGACTGCCATCAAATGGCAAAAAATGAAGCTCAAGTATCATGGAGAGTGGCTTGGCAACTACATCAGCCAATTCCCTCAGGACTCTGGGATGCATCTCGTCAGGTCCCATAGACTTCTGCATGTTCAGGTTCCTCAGGTGGTCACAAACCTGATCTTTGCTCCCCCAGCCCCTGTTTTGCAGTCCCATCCACTCGAGAGGTGTGGGAATTCAGGTTGCCAGTGAAGACTGAGGCAAAGAAGTTGTTGAGTACCTCAGTGTTCTCCTCCTCCGTTGTTACCAGTTTGCCAGTCTTGCTCATCACGGGGGGCAGTGCACTTTCTTTGACCTTGCTTTTCTGGCTGACAAACCTGCAGAAGCCCTTCTTATTATTCTTTGCATCTCTCGCCAAGTTCAGCTCCAGCTACGCCTTGGCCTTCCTGACCCCATCCCTACGCAACAGCACCACATCCCTACACTCTTCGCAGGATACCTGGCCCTGCTCCCACTGCCTGTGCATTTCCTTGTTGCCCTTTAGTTTGACCAGCAGGTCTCGACTCAGCCACGGCGGTCTCTTGCCTTCCTTTCCTGATTTCTTAGACCTGGGGATTGAGAGCTCTTGTGCACTATGGAAAGTGTGCTTAAAGATCTGCCAGCTCTGTTCTGCTCCCTTGTCCTGAGGGCAGTTTCCCAGGGGGTCCTATTGCCTAACTGCTTGAAGAGCTGGAAGTTTGCTTTGCTAAAATCCAGGGTCCTGACTTCACTCTTTACCTGACCCATATCCCTCAGGACTGCAAACTCCATCAATTTTAAGCACTAACTTATTTTAAGTTATTATTAGCTCAGTAGGGCACTATCTCCCCACAGAAAAACTCCCACCTTTGTGCCTGAGGAGCAAACAAGCGATTAGAAACACCCCGTAACAATATGATATCGGGACTAGAAGTCTCAGAAAGAGAGAAATGGGGTAGGGGGAATCCAATTAAAGGAGAACAACTAAGATGAAAACTTCACCCCCAGCTTAAGCAAAATCAAAGAGGAAGTTTTGATTACTACAGTGTGTTGGAGTATCAGCACCAGTTCTCAACTAATGAAAGAATATTCAAACAAAAAGCATATTAACTCAAAGTGCACATTTTTATTTAATTAGAGGTAAAACAGAAAGAGCAGTAATAGGTCAATAATAATGACTTATTACTTCCTTTATGTGGCACATTTACAATAAATGGTAATTTACCATTAGAGAGACATTTTAAATTTTTTTCTGCTAAAGAAATTAACATTAGTCATGTGGAGAGAGAGAAGGCACTCCATTTCCAGCTTGAGGATTTGCATTCAACAAGGCAGTCTGAGGATATTACAGACCCCGTTCCCCCTTTAGCAATGCAGGAAGAACTAAAGCATAACCATGTATGACATCATTCCAGCTGTACGCTGATGGGCTACAGATCGTTTCATCTATGCTATTTGAAAAACATTCCACTTTCCAGTCATTAGACTTGCTAAATGGATTCACCTGCCATACCCTTGGAATCATTAAAAAAAGAAAAAAAAAATCTTTGGCACACAAGAGCCTTGCTTTAGTTTTATTCTTACAGCTGAGGCACTATTACTTTTACATCTTAAAAATAACTAAAAAATATTTTTCACTTACTCCGTTGGAAAAAAAAAAAATCTACATCTCTGTCTCCTGCTTTTATTCTTGCTCTAGGCTTATTTCAAAGTTTCTGATTAACTATCTTCACAAAACAGATACAACATGACTTCCTAGACAAAACTTGTCATTTCCAGGGCTGTACTGTGCCTTAGTATTTTTAAGTAACTGCCCATTAGCCTGTTCCAAAACAAAGAGGATCAGTTTACTGATCTGAAGTCTAGTTCTGGTAAGTTCCTTAATTATTTGACATGGAGATAGAGAGCTGCTACTTAACACTCCTTCCAATCACAGGAAAATATCACACCATTTGTGCACTCATTATGGCTGCACTCTTAACTTCAGACTCATTTAAAAGCTTCAACTCTACAGGTGGGATTTTCAAAGCTGCCTCTAGGTCATTAATTTCTAATTGGACACCCCAACCCTCTAGGCAAGCTTTGAAAATCTCATCCTAAATAATCAATATTCTACTTCCTAATAACCTGGTCTGCAAAAGAGTCGACAGGACAAAACATTTACCAAGTGAGGGGGACTACTGTGAACATGGCAGGAAAAAAATAGATCGTATATCCTCGTCTTAATAGTAGGATTATTTCCTACTCCCCACAAGGAGTGAAAGGGACCAGACTGACAAAAGAGGGAGGAAGAGACAGAATCTTCACAAAAAAACAAAGAAACAAACAAAACCAATCAGGAATCAAAGCTTCATGGATCTCATGAAAACAGAAGAGATGCAACAGCGCTGTGCACTGCTTGGGTGTACATTCAGAGTATGTTTAAAACAATGTGGTCCATATGGCACAACCCCCCTTCTTTAGAATGATATTAAAATACTGTATAATGACACAAAGCAATGTATTTGATAAAAATCAAACCAAACAATTAAGGTATCATTACAAATTTAACCCCACATTTTTGAAATACAGAAGATAGGGATATAAAACAGCAAGATAAATATCAATCCTATTGGGTTAAGTACGTTATAACTACTAGTTAAATATAAAATAAGATTTCAGTTAGGATATACAGCAGCCTGAGTGACCTAATGAAAAGGAGAGAACTAATTGCATTAAATCTAAGGCAACAGCAGGAAAAAAACTCAGTGAAACATTTGGGAATATCTCTCCAATTCAAGACTGTAAATAATTTGAAACATACCTCCCCAAATATACCAGAAAGGGGGAGGAGAGAAGGTAATCTAATATAGACCATCCCTACTCTAATTAGCAGCCATTTGAACAATTGAATTTTCTAGGAGGGAAGAAGAAAAATAACCTCGCCCAAAACCCACACTCATTTAAGATTTTAATTATTAGTTTCTCTGAGTTTCCTGTATTCTGTAACAGTTAAAGAACTGGGTAATAATTACTTCGTGGAGCCCTTCCAAAATAAAATATCCTTAACCACCTTGAAGCAGAAAAAGGATTCCGTCTGTTTTAACATACTGTATTTTAAAAAAACCCCAAATCTTTAGATTTTGAAATCCAGGTAATTCAGTGTAATCAGAAGGATACAGCTCTTTCCCTTATGGTTCAGCCTATTTGTTCTACCTGCGACTCAGAGACCGACCACAACTTACAGCACTGTAGTTCTTACCACACAAAACTTGATCCTTAAAACACTAGTTACACATTGGCATTTACTAGTGAGATAGCAAACGATGTTTGATGTTACACTGGGCAACACAGCATGACGAACAGCAATACAGGCAAAGTAAAATCTGGCAATGAGTATGGCTACAAAACCCATTTGAGAATGCAAACCAAACAGCTGTTAATATGGGAAATGTGTGTGTGTGTATATATGCACAACTACTTAAGGCTTATGGCTGAAGGATACTCAGTGCAGTAGTTACAGTTGTTATATTTTCATACACATAACCTGCAGATCATTTTAAGTGACAAAACAAAATACTTCCCCACAATAGGTCATAATAAGCATCAGAGCAGGTTACACAAAAGTTTAACTAAGATTCGTACTTCTCTGATGGTTCCCAGGTTCAAATATTCTAGCATCTCCTTTGCCTCTGCCTTGATTTTTGCACGTTACCTAACAACATGGATTATGCACACAAAAACACAGTACTAATTGTACATCTTCAACTAAAATTAATTTTTTAATCGGCCTTTTTTTGGTAGTAGGTGTACCAAACACATCAAGATTTTAGGTACCACATCTGTCAAGCAAATTCAAATTTCCCTACTTCCATAGCTTCGCAACTGACTTATGTTATGTTCTTGTAAATTACATATTTCTTATTTAGTCTGACTAGAATTGGTAATCTAAAATATTTAAAAATATTCTGCTGCTAATACTGCTCAGTAGCTGATCTGTAAGTCAGCAAACGATGTCTGGAAAGATGTAGCGTTATAAATTTCAAATATTTCAAAATACTTTAAATAGATTTTTGTATTTTGAGCATAACTAGGAGATGCATTTCTCACTTTTATTTTATAAACTCACTCTTTACGCATTAAAGGAAATTTTGCATAACAAAGGAGTTCAGATTACACAGTGAAGAGGCAGCGTGGACTACGCAGGTGGAGTTCCTGAGCAAGGTCAGCATCAGGATTTAATGTGCGCAATTCTTTCTGTGACTTTGTCCAAAGACTTAGTTCAGACTCAATTAATTCTACATTCTCCACATTTCAAGCTGTGGCAACACAGTAACGTTAAGATTGATCATATTGGGACATTCTTTGAATCCTTCCCACTCATAAAATACAATAATGAAGCTTTTCTTTCTAGTATATCAATAGCTGGTGACTTTCTTGCCTTTCTTTAATGCATATATATGCCATAATGCATATAAAACTCTAGAGCTGCATCCAAGACCGGTAATTGTTTTTTTTTAATAAACCCTGCTGTTGATTTCAAAGCACTGGAAGTCAATTTTGCAGACTAGTTACACACATTGTTGGGACCCCAAATTTCATTCAAAGGGACTAACACTGGTGCTTTCAAAAGGTGAGCAACACTGGATACAACTTGACCAGTAATTTAT
The DNA here is from genome assembly GCA_013397275.1 of Burhinus bistriatus. Taxonomy (NCBI): domain Eukaryota; kingdom Metazoa; phylum Chordata; class Aves; order Charadriiformes; family Burhinidae; genus Burhinus; species Burhinus bistriatus. The sequence continues at coordinate 85,291 of VYXH01003301.1, forward strand.
CTTTCCTATTTTGATACTACAGTTTTGCGTTGTGAACAAAAGGGATGTGGTCTCTGCAGTGATCCTGACCAGAAGACAGTGGTACATCAAGGAGATAGTTATCCACCTAACAGTTAACCTGAGCAGTCTCAGGCTTCTGCTGTGCTGCTTGTATAGCCTGGCCTTCAGGCCAAAGATGTGCTGTGCTGCAGGATAAACCTAGGATAAACTTAGTGCTAATTGTAACGGAGGAGCCTGTGGGCAGCTCCCACTTGGTACTGGTGATTATGCCACCTGCCTGGCCTTGCCTTTATCTAACAAGTGCAGCAACAAGTTCTCATGTGAACATCCTTTCTGTTTGACAGTGGAAATGATGAATAGAGTTGTTTTCTTGTTAGTAAGTGCTATAATAGGTTGAATGAGCAAAATGGGGTAACACTTTCCAAGGACAGATCCACATGGCGTGCTGTACGTGGATCAGAGGCCCATTTTGATGCTGCAGAGCTCCAGGTTCCCAGCATCTAAAGGGATGCAAGATTTTACTATTCTCTTTCTCTTTTCAGTGTTAGTTTTAATAAGTACCATTTTAAATGACGCTTTACAGAGTTTGAGTGCCTACTCTTCTGGGATCATAATGGATCAGTACCTCCTGGTGCAAAACAGTCTCAAAATACGTATTTCTTCTAGAAAACATAGGCCTATTCTGCACTCCTCATGGCCACTGAATTGTACTTGACCTTTGAATGATCAAATAAATATTCTTTACATGGATGGCATACAACTATCAAGCAAATACTTTAAACGCATCCAAATCATCAGGAAATTCTCAATATCCGCCATTCTCCACTTTTCACTAACAGTTTTGCATACAGCTGTACAGATTCAAGTTTCTCATCACTATTTCTACACTTATACTAGCATCCAGTTCTTAATATTAGGTTAGCCTTTCAAAGTTTTAATGAAAATTTGGAGGAATACAGTGAAAATTAAGCAACCAGTTAAAACCTGCGAACTACACTGAGAAATTACGTTTTTATTACTTGCCCTGAATGACCAAATATGCTCACATAATATGGAATTAGATTATTATTATTTTTAATTAAAGTAGATACACTGCTGCAGTCAGACAGACCTCAGAACACTTTAAAGAAAATGAGGCAGGCACTTTACAGGAGAACAGCAACGGGATTTTAAGTTAATTCACCACAACGTGAAATATCATACTATCCAGGAAGCAGCCATACTTAACTCAGCCTTAAACTGAGCAGCCAAATGGACTAGATTACAATTATAAGATGAAGTGCACCATGGTCTATATGCATACATGCATTACTTGTACCAGTGCCGATCCACACGCAAGATGCTCTGCAGCCCAGGCATTCCCATGTTGCACAGGAAATTGCTTTACTCAGTCATTCATAAAACACGCTATGTTAGAGGTAACTTTAACCTGACACTTGATTCCTTCTATGAACGTGGGTGTAGCCACTGGAAAAATAATGGTACTTTTCCTACCTAGGACAGTAGAAATGCTTCACAATTCCATATATAGTGTTCTGGACAAAGAAATTTTTCATGTCTTACACATTATCCTTAGTGGCTAGGTGGGGAGAGGAAGGAATGAGGAGACACCACCTTGTGCATCAGTGATAACACAGGCAAAGCCTTGACACGTTTTCTGCCGTCACTGATGTTCATGCACCAAGGTACAGGGGGCTACTAAAGAACAGAGTCCCCAGAAGAGCATGTATCTTCTTCTTCATTTTCCCCCACATTGTTCTGAACCATCTCAAGCAGTTCCTCTGTGAATACACACAATTTTCTACAGAGATAAACAGGCAATTGAAATCTAAAGGCCCATGACCATACACTTTTTATACACAAAAATGCTGTAATCTTGTAATCAATATGCTATTTAACACAAAGTCACTGCAGCCCCTGGAGGAGGGGGTGTTTGCTGTGAATATTTAGTTCAGGTGATAAGGTTTGCTACTGTCTTTCTGCTTCATGGAAATAAACAGCACCTTAACATTGCTACTCAACATTGCCATCTGATGATCACAGAGTCTTGGATTCATCAAAAACAACTACAGAAAAGAGCAGGTAAGGCAGCCCTTGAAACCAGAGCAGAAGTATACCTGTTGGTTGAGGCATCCACATCCTAGGGCTCGGAGGGAATTCACTGCCACTCTTTACCACACCACTGACACGGATTTTTGAAAACTTGTAACCAGCTGGGAGAGACTGAGAAACTAGAAAAAAGAAAATAGAGCATTGTTTGGCAGAACTAGAAAGGCAGGCATGCTCCTACTATTTTCTATTAGGAAAGCGTCATTATGTAGGAACAATATTTATGGACTTTCAAGCTTTAAAAGAACTCAGAGAAGAAGCAGGATAGCATCTACGCAATCCATTGGTTTACAGAGACTATTTTAAATGTAATTAAATTACTAATCTATTCTTTTAATTTGATAATGTTCTATTACGTGAATGTAACGGTTTTGTTTGTTTTTTTAAGTGCAGCATCTCATACTAGCATCTTTTACATTTAATTAGACAATAAGTAATTAAAAGCCAGCTAGATAAAACTAGAAACAGTAAAAATAACTTGAAATCATTATACAATTTCTAGATGTGTATTTAAGCAAGCTGCTGCCTTGCCCTTTCTACTGATGACCACTGGTGGAGACAGAACAATGAATTAGAGAGATAACAGCTCTAGCACTGTATAACAACTGGCTTGAAGTAGGGTCTTAAATATAGAAGTTGTCTCATGTGGAATAGGAAGGTTGTTATTTTGGTTTTAGTTAGCATTTTCATTTGTAATTAGGAAAACTGTGAAAAAAACCATACTTGATATTTACAGCTGGTAGCAATTTGAGATAAATGCCAAAAATGCATGAGATTACAAAATTTGAAGAAACTAGGTAAATTAGAAACACATGCAAACTTAATACGTGGCAAATATAATCCAAAGCACAGAGGGAAGTAGTAAACAAGCAACACAGAAAGCAAGCTAACTATCAAAGAACATTTCCTTGTGCACTCTTCCAAGTCCTATTAAGCAAAGTTCAAGTACTTTCTTGGTGTTGGCCATCCCACCTTCTGCTGAACGCTGAAGAGGCAAAGCCAGGTGATGTGTCCATTCTTCAGTTTCCAGTTCAGAGCCAGGCACATTATAATGTAAACCACTATTGATTTCAGTTCACTTTAATACCCTGGACTGTGAACTGTGGTGGTGGAGGGCTCCAATTCATAATCCCTGTCAGATTTAGCTGCCACAGCTAAATCCACACAGGTTGTGAATAAGAGACCTTAGAAATCATTTCAAAGTGAAATATGATCCAAATAGGCAAGTACAATTTGAGGATATATACACTGAATCACAAGGTAAATTATCAACTAGCTCTTCTAAGATGGACAGAGGCAGTTTAATTGAATGGATACCATGATGAACCAGGAGCGCAGACACAATGTGTTGTGAAACCGCTGCCGGAGTGGCAGGGGCGAAATGAAGCCGTGGCAGTTGGCAGCTATACGAGCACCTTCCATGTTTTCAACGCTTGTCCTGATCTCTGCATTCCAACAGAGCAGCCCTTCAGGGAACTAATTCTCACCACATCTCTTCCCTCAGCCCAAAAAATAACTCCCCTAGAAGTGAGTCCAACCACTTCACCAAGCCAGTCCACAGTACAGCCCCCAGCACAGCGCCTAGCAGATATGTTGAACACCCTGGGTGGGCAAGATTACCAAAAGTAGTACTGCTAAGAAGTCTGTGACATGCAAACATTGCGCAAACCAGTTGTGCGTCCCTTGACATTTTGCCTTTTTGTGCTTCTGCTTCCCAAGCCTACATCTCTTCAGATCATAATCTTCTATGTACACTCACCCTCCAAGCTATGATGGTTCAGCTCCTTGGCTGAGGCCAAGGATTTAACTGTCTACACCGTACAAGCCTTCTTATGGATGAAATGAGTCACGGTACAGATTTACTCTGTTATTGCACAGACAGAAGTCCACAGTCAAGGTATCTAGCCCAGTGGTAGCTATTTATCTAACTACTGATACCTTCAATACAAGATTAACTCTACCTCGAGTCATTCAAAGAATAACTAGGAGTGAAGGAAAAAAGAATAAGAACATCAGATTAACTCTAAAAAAAAGTTCCTTCTATACATGAAATAAAGGTGCCACATCTTAAATTTTTTTTTTTTTTTAAGGATTAGGCAGAAGCCTCTAACAGATGGCCTATAAGTAAAGTTCTGCTAGACAGGAAAAGTTGATGATTTAGCACACCTTTTTCTGTCAGCAAGTCTTACTGTCATTACTACGTCAAACAGAAACAGCAGTCAGTCTCTGCTGCCATCCAGAAATACTTCTCCAGCATTACATGACTAATAAGAAACAGACTAAAATTCACCCCCATGCCTACACTACTTCTATGATTTAAGATACCAAATCAAGACTAAAACAATATGATTCAATCAAAAGGAGATAACAGGCAGTCATAATCCCATTTTGCTTGCATTTACTTTTGCAGCATTTTACAGTCTAAACTTTGGCAGCAAACACTGCTGTCATATACACAGAAACACTTGTAAGAAATAAATATGCCCAAGGACTTCCTGCATGCCATTATAATGCGTATAAGTTTTGAAAATGCAAGCTGCAGCTCACATATACATAGAGGAAACCCAGGGACCCACCCAATTCATAGCCCTGGGGAACTTGGCAGTTCACAGGGGCAATATCAGAAGATGAGATATTTACAGTGACAAACTGGCACCACTGAGGCAAATACTAATGAACCAATGTCAGAACAGTGCCCACAGGGCTCGGGATCTTCTACAGGTATTTTCAGAGAAACCTATGATCTCTGGTATCAAAAGCCACAGGAAGATCAGTAAGAATTAAAATTGACAGTGTGCCAGAATCCACCTACTATAAAACAGAAGGTCACTACAAATCCTCATTAAAGCTGTCTCACTGCTTTGGCCCGACTGAAATTTTTCAAACAGTTTATTATTACCATGAAGGTAAGGGCTGCAGTTGCCCTGCCACAACCTTTTTCCAGGACCTTTGCTAGAAAGGTAGATTTGAAACAAGGTGGAAATCTGAGAAATTGCCTGCAGACAGCAAAAGGCTGCTTAATCAACTGCTCCCATCTCCAGCAAAGAAGAAACTCTTACAGATGCCAAAGAGGTGTTAATGATAGATATTATAAAAGGGAACTGCTACAGTATATCTTCCAAGGACTGCTACAAACGCCGTGCTGGCAAAAGATCAAGAAAACAGCTTGCAAGTGCAGGACCATATCTAAAATAAAAGTACGGTGTGACAGGTTTAAAATCCATAAGCTATGCTGAAGTACATAGTTCAAAATCCCAATGACCCAGCTGGAACTGAAGTTGCTGAAAGCCTTGGTATTTAGCCACCACAGGAAAAGACAAGATCCCAAAGCCTTCTCTCATCTTCTCACATCTCTCCACTAGACCTTATACCAGGAACCACAGTAGCCCAGACTGCTTTTCCATGATCAGTTGGTTTCCACCACCACGCCTGGAAAACTTCAGCAGATGTTAATTGTGAAGAATATTCAACCATAACAGAACAGTAACATCAAACCACATAAAATAAAACCACCAAGCCCACCACAGATGCTTGAAACAATGGGACATGCTAAGCAGCTGGGTGCATGAAGATAGCAATGATGAGCTCACATGAGCTTTCCTGGACTTTGTTTTAGCAGGCAATGTGGCTGTCCATTCACAGAAGTACAGCGAGTTCCTTCCAACTCTGTTCCCCTTGCCTCTTCACTTCCTGTGCTTCGGTTCCTTTTGCTCACGTTTGTTGTGGTTCTCCCTGTCCCCTGCACAGCTAGAAAGACTTTCTGTTTAACCTTGTTTATAGATCTAATTTAAGACAAAAACTTCACAGAAGTTCAACTCTATTAGCATAGAGTTTACATCTCCCTTGTAACACTCTATATGAACCAGACACTCACACAAAGACATTTAAGGGCAAGGAGTTAGAAAAAGGAAAATAGACTGTATAGAGAGCTTTGTTTTGCTTGATTTTTAAACTTAAAACTTGCCCTAATTTAGCTAGGGCTAAACCAGAACACAGCTTAAAACAGATCAGTAGAGATAAAATAAAAGAAAACCCAGAATTAAGCCTCATCCTTAAGTCTGAAGAAAACAGTATCTCAATAAAGTAGCCATCGTTCTAGGTCAGAAACCAGAAAGAAAATCTGGAAACATTATCAGAGGTTGCTCCGTCAGTTCCAGTAGAGTGTCACTGTACCCCCAAACCCCAGCCAAACAACAAAAATCTCCCAACAATCCAAACCTCCCCACCACCAACCCCCAAGGATGACAAAGGAACAGCATTTCAGTACTACCCTTTGGGTTAACTCTGAGAAGGCAATCTCACTTCTTGTTATGAGTATTTTGTGCTCTACAAGTTAATACAGTGAGTTACTATTTTCTCCCTTTTAACCTAGAAGAAACTTTACTTTAACCATATTTGGCTCAGATGAAAACTCTTTGCCAGGCTCGTGTGAGCTTGCTGAGAAACTAGATGACAGACAAACAGGAAATGTGGAAAAGCAAATAACCAACAGCCCACATTTCAGTTCTTGGCTATCTCCAATATAGATAAATTCTGGGTCAAATATGTAACCTAACATACTATCCTCTCTACAACAGCAACTGGTGCCAATGCTCCAGACAAGATCTAAAAAAACCCGTAATAGAAAGCTGAGATTTCTGGAGACATTCTCTTTTTGTCTTCAGCTTATACCCTCCTGTATCTTTGTACGCACATGCACCAGCTCTGTCATAACCTCAGACAATGATATTACTTAGACAAAACATCCACTTCTTTCTCTCCTTCCTGAAATCTCCACCAAGCTCTGATTTACACTTATAGCAATGAGAAGAAGCAGCTGTTTGAATGCTACATTAAAAAGTATTTTTCTATCTAGGAAAGGTGGAAAATTTAAAACATCCAGCATCTACCTCAGTTGTATCAATATCAATGCCATTTCACCTAAAGAAAGGGAGGATAAGAAGTATAAGGTTATATCACTGTAAATAAGTAGTGAAGTCAGATCTGCATATTTTACACCAATTCTGTCTTAGCTTTATACAGATGTAGAGAAATAAGGGCTTCATTATTTTGTCCAGAAGAGAACAACGGTCAGTGGCATTTCTTACCATATTGTCTGTTTGCCCCCCAACAACTGCTCATTAATTTCATATTTACTATAAAGAATGATCAGGGTTCTCCAATTGAGCTCCCTCATCTCTTGTTGTGAAACCAGTGCTGTACTATTTGGACATCACAACTGTTTTCATACTTGGGCTCCTGCAGGGCTAGTAGGAACAGTGAGGCGATATTCCAATACTACACTATAATAAATGCATTAATAAAAACTTTAAACACTTTCTTGTAACCTGGCTTCCCTCAGACCTGTGCCAAGCAAAATACAGAAGTGCATTGCACACGTGCTGAACACTGTGACAATAGGTGCGATCGGTACACAGATCACACAGTAGGCATGCTGTGAGCTCATTTTTCTGAAATGGAGATGTAGGTCTCTGGTCTGGTATCTAGAGATATGAAACTTTGCAACAGAATTATAAAATCCATCACAGTTCTCACACAGACCCAGGTCCATATTTCAGTTCTACTGGTCTGGATATGAGGAATACATGGATACTGCACATCTAGCTAAGAAAAACAAAACAAAACAAAACAAAACAAACAGATGAGTATCTTCAAATTCTCACCATGAGGAGAATATTAAGTATATAAAACGTGGTTTCTTTGCCTGTGTTTTCAGTTCAACTACTCCATGTTTGACTACAGGGTATCATGATAAATGATATTTTGTTTTGAATTCATTCATTTGTTCGCTAGGGGTTTTGGCAAAAGGAGTAGCCTGAAGTCTTTTTATGATGTTGCTCAAAGTTCCTTCAAGTTTCATCTACCTGCAGAAGCTCAGTGCTTATATCATGAGAAACGCAGAAGGACACAGAATTATCTAATTCCACAGCTTTGTCTGAAGGAATAAATCTGCCAGAACCCTGCAGTTTTCCAATACATGGTCCTTTTACAGCATGATCTACTACTTAGATGTCCATGTACAAATCAACCAATATTGCCTGATATTGTTTCACTTAAGAATTATGTCTGAAATTTTTCTAGGAATATGGTTCACATAATTACCCTTTTGCATGCATGTAGCAATTCTCACAAAAATCAGCCAATTAGCAATACCTGTGGGAACAAAATGTATTTTACACCTTGACATTTTCAAACTGTGAGAAAAGCTCAGGGTTTCCAGCTGTTTTCATAGCAGCAGGAGCCTGGGTCCTGGTCATCTGAAACATCACATGGGGCTCCAGATGCAAACCATCATCTGCTTACTCAACAGACAGGCATTCCACCAACTCCAGTTTAACTTCCCTGCCATGGTACACAGGTAACTGGGCATAATGTCAGTATTTCTGTTAATGAATAGAGCAAGAACACGACTGCCAATAGGAGCAGGATACATGGGTGGAGATCAACCCTCCAGTGCCTGACTATGACTTCGTGGCAAGGTTTAAACTGATAAGCAATTTGGGGACAGGATTTTCTCCAGGTCAGCTTGCAATGACAGACTAAGAAAAAAACAGCATGGGGGAATTTCTGCTTCCCATAATCATCTGTGAATCTCATTTGTCACAAACCCAGGTATTTCAGAGGCCAGGACCCCAACAGTAGTGAAGAAACCAAAGATGCTATGTTATGTAGTAAAACGCTAAATGTTGTACATATATCTTGAGCCCGTTACAGAGCACTAGAAACCATTGTGTAGCCAGGCTGCAGATGTTCTGCAGGTCTTTTGGGATTCAGCATTTGTCATGTGGCTTTCTGACACTGGGAAAGACTGTACTTGGCCCAATAGCACTGTGCTCCTAACTTTGTGCCACGAGCTTCTGCACAGATCAAACACAAAATTGAAATAAATATGGAAGAGCAGGAGCTAAGAATCACCATAAACCTCCTCACTTCTGACCCCAATAGAAAACAAACTATAACCCTGTCCTTACCAACAACATGTATTTACAAGCTGGTCCACAGAAGAAAACGTTTTACCTTCCCCTTCAAAAAACACACACTCCTTGTCTGGGAGATAAGGAGCAGAAAGATATTAACATATCATTGATTATGCAAACAGAAGGTATTTAGATGCCTGGATTAGGAGACAATACAAGACAGCATCTTCATAAAACAAAATAGGTAACAATGAAGACAAATCCATTCTGGTAGAAGTTTGGTCTTTCTTGCATCAATATATGTATATTTTGATAAGCAAGATAAAGAAGACATAGTTACATTGTCCATAGGCAGAATATATTTTCATTTGTCCATAAACTGCAAGCCAAACTAGAGCAAAGACATTGCTTGCCTGGAAGCTTACCAACTATATTTTTCCTGAAGTAGCAAAGTATATCAATAACATTCTTCCAAGTCTTTTATTTCTCTCTTGGTAGTAATTACTGTACTTACGCCGCATCACCATTTCATCTTTGTAAAGACACATGCAGACCCAAAATATGCCCCTACTTCAGCACAGCATTTAAGCACATGTTGAACTTACATACCAGTAAGTTCAGCTGGGCTGTTCATATGCTCAAATCACCCTTCTGATTTCTGGATTCAGACACAAACGGCAGTATCACTGCCAACAAGGTATCACTGAGCACATACCTCACCTGTTCATTGCAACCGAGAGCAATGGTTCAGTCTGACCCTGTCACCTCCTGACCGCTTTTGCAAGTAGCTAAGCACTCTCATTTGTGCAGAAGCACAGGGTAAATACCAAGACACCCTCATTGAGAAGGGAAAAGACACTCCTCCAACAGAAAAATACTACGGCGCAGATGCTATACAACAAACAGCAGCAACATTTTGCTGTAACATTAAAAAATGCTATTAGAAGTGCCTAGGGCTGTGTGAAAGAAATGCTTAAGTATAAATGCTTACAATGAGTAAAGGAGCAAAGGAACTGCCATAACAGACAAGACCAATTCCATACCTTCCCTCCAACAACATGCAGTATTAGATACCACAAATGAGTGTGTAAAAGACCCTGGCCTGGGCAATTAAACGGCAGCCTAACTATAGCGAAAATGTCACTGTAACCTCAACAGTTAAAGGCTGGCTTCTATTTAAAGCACAAGACTTTCCCTCTCTTTTACGTTTAAAACTCCAAGACATGCCTGGCTGGTTTCTTCTGTGCTCCACAAATGAAGGAGGCCTATATTAGTTCAAAAAGGCTCAAACAGAGAGAAAACTAGTACATATATTAGAATAAAAAAGCTGATAAAGAATAATCTCCCTCAAAGTTCATGCCAAGCAGCAGCAAGTACCACATGATGTTGATAACAACTATTTTCAACCTCCGGTCAAGGATACTTGCTAGATGCTCTGTCAATACACTGTTAACTATGATTGATTTGGTCCAGTGACAGATAATCTATTATGCACTCATACTTCAACCCCACTAAATCAAAGATAGTTTGTCTAGCAGAACAAAATGACACTAAATAGGAGAAAGCACAAAGTAGTAGCTTTCTTTTCACCCAACTTATCCTTCTATGAGAGAAGGAAACTGACATATAGCAAAAAGTTTAGAGAAACGCAAATTTAAATCTTTCTGGAGGATGTAGGGGAGGAAAAGGAGAATACTGTAAATTAAATATATATACCGATGAAGGAGAAGTAATAGAAGTCCTAGCGAAATGTCAGAGAGAGTTGCAAACAGGCTAAATATAAAGAACCGAGCAGGGAAAGTAAACTTGCCTTCGGAGTCAAGCTGTGTGGATATATTTATATAAACCCTTGGGGTGGGGGGAATAGAACCAGGCTCACTGTCATCACCTACAGTACAAGGGGGAAAAAAATAAGTTAGGTTCTCTCAGAGTATCAATTAGCATAGCTTGCATGCTTTTCTATCATGGCCTGGGATAGACTTGCAGCTTCCACCTTATTCTCTGTCCTACCCTTTCCTCACCTGATACAGGTATCTGCCTACAGACAAGAAGTCTAGAGACAACGTCTTCTTGCTACCTGTATTCCAACACCAATATCCAGCAGCTAAAGGCTGCCGAGTACCTAACGCCAACACAATCCACCAGTCTATATGAAAAACCAAGTGCATTCATCCTCTTTTATAATTCACTTTTAATGTCCTCATGGTCACAGTATCAGTAGCCTGTATTAGTAACAGGCAACACATTTCTGTGAAGCAAATAATCTCCATTGCTCTGTCATCCAGACAGCTTTTGTTGGTCACAGTGACTGAAAAGAAAGGGACTGATCAAATATAAAGAAATAGCAGAGGACATAAGTAAACGAAGAAGTACAAGACAGGTGCCTTGTGTATGTATAGAGCATCAAGTTGAACATGAAACATTCTGCCGAGTGGCATCCCTTCTGTACAACCATCCACTTTTATACAGATTATGAAATAGCAGCTAGTTGGCCTAGAATGGATAAAAGTGCAACAGGCAAAAAACCAAAGGACTGTAAAGACACCTGCAGTGTGTGATTATAACACGGCCCCAGGCCAGAAGTGTTGTATAGACTCTCCATCCAGTTCTGCCCATCCAGGACTAGAGGGATGTGCCACTGTTAGCCCATCTCTGAGCTGGATTGTCCTTTGCACACCAACCAATACCTTTCACAGCTGCACAAATCCATTTCTAGCTGTACTAAAGCACTTGATTGCTATGCAGTGGTGTAGAGGGTTATTAAATAAAATCTCCCCCTCGGGCCTTTTCTTTTAAAGGTCTACATGGCATGGGCCAAAACTAATTTTCTTATCCAACCACATCTAGCAAGAATAGCTCACCCATATACAGAAGCTGTGAAATATTTGACAAGGACAAAAATCCTTGGAGAACAGTGAAATATTCACCCGGAGACAGTGTTCATCCCCCTTGCCATTTAATATGGGACAGAAATAAGTGGGTCACCCAGCATCACAGAATAAATAAATGCTATTTTACATTATATTGTGAAGTACAGTATATATGAATTCAAAGCAAAGTCATTTTACTAAAGCCAAGTAGCCTGCAGATACTTTGGTGTTTTCTGAGTTTTATTATTCCCTTCCTTCAGTGTATAAAACACAGATTTTTTTTTTTTTTTTTTAATAAAGTAAGTATACTGGAGCTGTGTATAATTTTTCTCCTCAAGCTTTGCAGAGCGCTGTCAAAGCAAAGGAGGAAAAAAGCCCACCAGAGTAGTAGTGATGGTGACCTATTTCACTTATGTGCAGCCAGCAGAATCAAATTTACTTCAGCTTTAAATGCATTGCCAATTTGAAAAATTTAACACAAACTTTTTTTCTTCTATTAATAGAGATCATTAATAAGTAACATTTACAGATTCCTTACAGCCTTCACAGCATCTCCAATATGCAAAACCTGATGTTCTTATACAGGCTGAACTACAGAAGACCTCTCAAGACATACATATGGATCAGACCTTCAGCTTGTATGAACCTACATACCTTCAGGGGTTTAAGGAAACCATTTCAACTTAACCTGGCTGAGGAAATAGCCCACAGCTTTAAAATGTATTTATTTTCATACTCTGACTGACACTCTGCATACCAACTTTCATCAAAATATTTATCCAATTTTATGCATCACTGAATTAAATACCCATGTGAGAGGGGAAAGAATTGTTCTCAATTTATAGACAAAGTGTAAGAGAATGATATGTTTGCTCCATGTTACACCAAAACTCAGGACCAGGGCAGAAATAAAACTTGTATTTCCCGACAATGAATCCTGTATCTGACCAAGAAGCCATCCTGTCATCTACTTAAAAATAAATCACATGTAGGTTTTGACCATATAGGGATACATGTTCAGGTGGTACAAATGAGCACAGCTATTTTCATGTCAGCCCAGTTATGCTCCATTTCAGTAGCTGATCTGATCCAGAGTTTATTTACAAGAAAAATGACTAAACACAGGGGAACTAGAAAGCTTAAACAAATGCAAGGTATATTTATATATGGTCAATCTAAAATTTATCTCATTATGAATGAAGCTCTCCAAAAAAAAGAAAAAAGCTGAAATGTAAATAATTTAATGCCACAAACTAGTTAAAGTAGTTGTTTTTGAATCTGCCCCTGCCACCCCTCAAGCAGTTAAATTAGGCCTATGAGAAGAACGTCAGGGGATATACTTGTCTCTTATTACCGTAAGAAGAGTCACCTCCTTGGCTAGATGATTTTAAAAGAAATCACATGGTCGTGATACCATTTACCCACTGTTAATAACTTTGGTGTGCCTGAGATGCAAAAAGAGAGAAGAAAGGTCTCATCACATCAAGTAAAGAGCGATTTGAGACTGATACCTACTGTCAACTTTAGCATTGCAAAACAATTTAGCCATATATATTTTCCATTCATATATATATATATGAAAGTATGTTCATTTCACTAGAAATCGTAAATAGAAGACCAAATCATGCTTAACTTGATGGCGAGCACTCACAGGACACAAATCGCAGGCTATTTCCTATAACAGGCAAAGAAAAGAAAAAATGCATTAAGAAAATGGAGTGCCTGAGTATCATATAAATGGAGAAAGTCCACCTGAGCTCCCTGCCTCCTAATCAGTCCTTCAGCCCAAAAATACATAGATTTGTTCTGCATTTGTTGCTTGTGGTGGAACCATATCCTACCCCAAATGTACCATTTTAAGGAAAGGCTTACATCACAGAATCACTGGGGTTGGAAGGGACCTCTGGAGATCATCTAGTCCAACCCCCCTGCCAGAGCAGGGTCACCTACAGCAGGTTGCACAGGATGGCGTCCAGGCGGGTTTGGAAGGTCTCCAGAGTCAAAGACTCCACCATCCCCCTGGGCAGCAAGCTCCAGTGCTCTGCCACCCTCAAAGTCAAGAAGTTCCTCCTCATGTTCAGATGGAACTTCTATGTTCAAGTTTGTGCCCACCACCTCTTGTCCTATAACTGGACACCACTGCAAAAAGACTGGTCCCATCCTCCCGGCACTCTCCCTTTAAATATTTATAAGCATTGATGAGATGCCCCCCTCAGCCTTCTCTTCTCCAGACTAAAAAGACCCAAGTCCCTCAGCCTTTCCTCATAAGAAAGATGTTCCAGTCCCCCAATCATCTTTGTAGCCCTCTGCTCTACCCTCTCCGGCAGTTCCCTGTCCTTCTTGACCCAGGGAGCCCAGAACTGGACACAGTACTCCAGATGCGGCCTCACCAGGGCACAGTAAAGGGGGATGATAACCTCCCTTGACCTGCTTGCCACACTCCGCTTGATGAACCTGAGGATGCCATTGGCCTTCTTGGCCACAAGGGCACATTGCTGGCTCATAGTCAAACAACCAGCTGTTTCTTTTTTTCCAAGAAAAAAAAAAAAAAGAAAAGTATCACAAAAAAAGGCATAGCCACTTGGAAGTAGGCCACTTCTTCTGAAAAGTAGTATTTCAGTAATATTTGGTTTATGAATATGCCAGCCAACAACCCAATGCTCCAGCCCATCTGTGCCCTCCAGCCTTACTACTCCAAAAAACAACACCTGAGAAATAAATACAATTGCTGTATCTTTCACTGTATGCAAAAGGGCTAACGAAATCACATTTGAAATACATCTAAGTCATTGAAGCTTTAGTGCAACCGTATATTAAGATACAAGTATACTGTCCTCTGGCCAAGAAGGCTTCAACACAAGAGACATTAAGCCATAAAACCTTTATTAACCGGCCAGCAGAGTTGCTGCGTTCCTGCCTGTGTACACGGCGCACTCTGCTCTCTGTACTTTCACAGCCCATTGAAGTGCTCGTTAAACTCCCAAGGGAATTACGTAGCTCACCAGACTACGCTCACGCCAAAGGACAGATATATTTTAAGCATGTGCCCACCTAGGACAGGAGCTATATTTATGCGTTTGGGAACAATTAGGATAAATCTGGTGGAGACCTCAAGAACACAACAAGACAGAAAAGGCCCACTGAAATACACAAACTGGAGACTCCTGCACTTTAAGGACCAAACCTTCTGAGCAAGCGGAGGGGCATTAGCAAGCACCTGGAAGCAGAGTGTTTCCGCAGACAAACACAATAAATCTCTGTTCCATCATTCAGCTTTCCTCTACCACGACTCACCATCAGCAACCCAAGACTTGCAGGAGAAAAGACAGCAGCCCAGGCCCCAAACGGGATACTCATGAACTCCATCAGAAAATCCTGAAGATTTCTTTTTTTCTTTCCCCTCCTAACACAGCAACCCCACGCCTGTTGTTTGGCCGGCAGTTTGGCAGCTGCTTGAAACGACGACGAAACTGCCTGTTAAAACCTGCCAGCCTTCCCGCCCGGCAGCCCCCGCCTCAGTCTCCCCTCACGCTTTACCGGGCGGCCCCGCAGCAGCCCACACGGACGGACGGACGGACTGACTGACAGCCCCTGCGGTTCCCCTCTCCCGCCGCACCGCACCACCGGGCGGAGCGGAGCGCCCGGAGCAGAGCACGGGCCTCCATCAAGGGGCCCCCAGCAGGGGCCGGGCCGCCCCGGCTCACCGGAGCCCCGCGGGGCCGCCTGGCCTGGCCTCTCCCGGGCGAGGCAGGGGCGGCAGCGGCTGTTACCGGCGCTGAGGCGCCACCTGGCAGCGGCGGCGGGGACGGCGGCGGACCTGGCTTAAGCGACTCGTCCCTCATGAGGGGGAACGCCTTCCTTGCAATTAAAAAAACATAAATCTCTAGGGCAAGATTAAGATCCAAAGAAATGCGCTTCCTTACTTCTTTAAAGGGAAGATGATCAGAGGCTGGAGCACCTCTGCTATGAGGACAGGCTGAGAGAGTTGGCGTTGTTCAGCCTGGAGAAGACACCGCGGAGACCTTATAGCAGCCTTTCAGTATCTGAAAGGGGCCTACAAGAAAGCTGGAGAGGGAATTTTTACAAGGGCATGTAGTGATAGGATGAGGGGTCATGGCTTCAAACTGGAAGAAGGTTGATTTAGATTAGATCTCAGGAAGAAATTATTCACTCTGAGGGTGGTGAGACACTGGCACAGGCTGCCCAGGGAAGTTGTGGAGGCCCCATCCCTGGAGGTGTTCAAGGCCAGGTTGGATGAGGCTTTGAGCAACCAGGTCTAGTGGAAGGTGTCCCTGCCCATGGCAGGGGGACTGGAACTAGATGGTCTTTAAGGTCCCTTCCAACCTAAACCATTCTATGAAGCACAAAGGCCAGCAGGGGCCTCCCTGGGTCTCAGCAGCACCGGGCAGTGGTGGGCAAGTGGCAGCAGATCCCTGCCAGCTGTAGAGTCCTGGCATCGCTAAGGCTCAGAAAAGCAGTATTTTTGACACTTCTCTGATATTATGGGGTGATCCCATCAGTCGAACGGTCCAACAAAATGTTGGGCACGAGCAGAAGATTTTGGGGAATGAGAGTGTCATTTTGCTAAGCTACCCTCCTCCCTGGCCCACATCAACCTAATTGCTCTGGCTGTTTATAGCTCAACAGCAAAAGCAAGAGATATTACAATAAAAGCATTATTGAAAGAGAAGAAAGTCGTGAGCTGCCCGTGGCATAGAAAGCCTGGGGACCTGCATGCCCGGGATGCGGAGAGGATCCAGCTGTGAAACGAGGGGGAGGTTTGAGGTGCAAGAAGTAGAGAGAATAACAACGTGGTGGAGAGCCACCGTAATTTCATGAACTACTTTGGCAGAGTTATAGCAGGTACCTAATTTCTGCACTCCAAAGAGATGCTCTCCAGAGTTGTATGTTTTATGTACTCTAGCATTCAGCACGCTTGGCCCTTGGTATCAGTTGGGACATATTCCTACTACAATTGTATAAAATGACTAATTAAGTCTGAAGTGTTATTTAAATGCTCGTGCAGGATGGAGGCACAGCATGGCACAGCCTCCGTATTCACCACATGGTGATTTAAAAAATAAAAATAAAAATTGTGTTGGCTCCTAACAGTAATTTCTTTTTGGTTTTAGAAGTCTCCTTTCTCTGTACTATCATCATAGGCCACTCTGGTGTATTTTCTATGTGAGTTTTAGATGTCAACATAAGGCAAAAATCTATAATGATCATTATTTTGTATCTTAAGGACTGTGAACAAAAAGACTGCCGTCACATTATTGAGCTTAGGGGCTCTAAGCATTCTTGGCGTTTTGTGTGTGCTGTTACAGAAATGAAATATTAGAGTAGCAAATACTATTTCCTGACACTTATATTTTAAAATATTTACATGTAATATGCTTCTGTTCTGTTGTACTCTCCCTTGATATGATAAATGTGTTTCAGAAATGCACTAGTGCATTTCCTGTCTTAGTAACTGTCTTAATAGTTGTAGCTTTTAATACACTATAAGGATTCTTACAAGTACTACAATCAATATAAAAGCAGCTTGAATCCCACCATTGCTTTTTTTGAAGAAAAACCATTTTTTTAACCTTTCACATCTCGGGGTCTTTCTCCTGAGCCCACTCCTGCAAGTTGCTGAATGGCAGAACCTCTGAAATGGAAAGAAGTTAAAGGAACTAATCTCATCTATTCAGGCATCATTTCCATGGAAGAAGTAACAAAAATGTTGGAAAGACTTGGTACAATTTACTGACTTCTTGTAGGTACCTAGCACCAAGAGCATGCTCTTTTTCCTACAGAAAAAGCTAGTTATTATCAGAAACAAGTTTTGATGTCACCTTTAAAGCAATAGCTTTAATTTAACAAAATTTTTAATAAAATAGCTTTAATTTAATAAAAGCTACTGAATGAATCAAATAACATTAAGAACCTCTATTACATAAACATGTATTAAATGTGACAATATGTTAAGGTTTCATATTTCTTTAAAGAGGTACTGAATCAGACACTAACTCAGAGTAGCTGGAACTCTAAAGAAAGGTTCAGTTTCTGCTTGAACCTGATAAATGAATAATTTTTATGATTTAAATAAGAGAAAAAAGAAGCACAAGAACCCATGGCCTCTTATGGCATGGGACTTTTCTTTGCATTTAAGGTTTTGTATGAATTTAGTGTATCCAAACTGGTCAAGTACTGTAAACAAAAATCCTCCAGAGGTTCTGCCAAACACCTTGCTTCTTGGCTACACTGACTCCTCTATTTTAAGATTGTTCCTGCATTAATCACTGTACATAAATGATTTTGAGATGTACATTGATATTTTTTGGAAAGTTCAGTAACTATCCTGAATTTTTTAAACTCATAATTTGGGCTTCAAGCTCAGATCCTGACTGTGTAAGTACACATGCACGTGCTTTTCACAGTATGAACTGATTTCACTGGAACTGTTTCTGGAACTAGATCTAAACCCAATGAACCATTAAACCCTCTTCCAGTTTATTTCACTGGGCTTTAAATTACACCTATGCTGTACAGTATTAACCAGATCTGTAAGTCTTTTCTGACAGAGGCCTTGATCCTGCATTTGAACTTGCATTTGATTTTAAGACACTTAAAAGTTGAGATCTAGGTAGGTACCTGCTTAGCAGCAAGCGTGTGATCTTACTGTTCTCACTGGTTCACTGCATGTAAACAAGTCCAGTATTTTCTTATGTAAAAATACTTCCCTATGCAAGGGCATTAAGGTAACAGCTGGTACAAAAGATGGCTTGGGCATGACTCAAGCTGATGCTGTGAGCGTGACACAGCTATTACTTGGCTTTTAGGTCCATGATACTGTTGCTTTTCATCACTCAATCACATCTTTCTCATTTTACTTTGCGAATATTGTATGCTTTGTATCTGGAGCCAGAGTCAACTTTATGAAGCATTTTTAATGCTTTACAAGCTAAGCTTTACAAAACTCCATCTCAAAAAAAAAGTTTAAATAGTAAAGAATATATGTATCAACAATAGCACAGAAATACATGTTACATCCATGCCAAATTTAGTTATCACTGGAATTAATAATTGTAATCAAGACATAACAACTGAAGAATTCAATTTTGTGGCAAAGAAACCAACCACATTTAGTCTGTCTTGTATAATGCTTTTAAAAAGCTAGAAATTACTGTCTATAGGTCCTGCAATAACTCTAGGTGGTATATGGCAAACATACATAAGTGATGCATATTAAGATATTAAAATTATTTCCCAATATAAAAAGCATGCATTTATTGATAATTTTTTATTAATCCTTGATAGCCTTGCTCGTAGGAGAAAGCACACTACTGCTTCTCTTGATTTAAATACAATTACTTCTATAAATAAAAGTTAATTATGTGAAAAAAATTTGAAGGATAGATTTCATTGTCCTTCGTTCATTAAACAGCACATATTATGTACGCTTATTTGAAAAAAAAATCACTAAACAATGATATTATTCAATTAATACACCACAGCAAAATTAAAGTTATGAGATTATGATTCAGTAAAGATTTTAAGCAGCTTCCTAATTTATCTTCATTGAAAACAAGTCATATACTCTCATTCTCTTTCTGGTGGGAGTCATTCTGTTAACTACTTCTAGTTAACTGGTGTAAATAAAATACCGGAAGAATACCCTTGAATGCGCGTATGAGTGTGCCAAGGTCTTCACTCCCCACACCTCAGGGCAGACAGTAACTGACTTTAAAAATTTACCTATACTTTTACTTGGAGATTATTTGATATGTACTGGTGGCTCCTATGTTCTGTAGAGAAATCTGTAGCATGTCATTGTATCAGCCTGGTATAAATGTTTATGTCCAATAAAACTGTGCTGTAGAGAGTACATCTATGTCATCACTGCCTTGAAATCAAGTGTTTTAAAAAGACTGCAAGACTACAATTTTTCCAAAATGAGAAGCCACGCTTTGTCCTGTCACGTCTATATAATGTTTCCAGTTTTATGCTTGGGAAATTTCAGGAAATCTCTTGTCTGTCAGGGGGCCCAGCCTTCTGGAATAATCAAAATTATGTTACATTACAGGAACTCCTCTTATTAAAACTACTCTAATTCATGATGTTTAAATAGACAATTCAAAAGACTGGGCCTCACTGTCCTCTCAGTTACATAAGAATAACCCCATCAACTTCAATTATCTTATACTAGTATGAAGATCAGAGACTTATCGTTGTCCACTTGCTGCTGTCTATGTAACAGAACACTGTGGGCATCGAGTTTAGCTTTTTTCTGTAGAAAAAGATTTCTCTGTAGTACTTTTGATAATGAGATCTAACATAGTAAGAATCAAAGTGACTTTTAAGAACTTCTTATTTGTTCCCTTTTGATTAATTTTTTTTCCTAATATACCCCCAAAACTTTAACCAAAATCTAAAATAATAAGATCAAAACTATTTAAATTGAAACACAACATGTCTAGACTATTGAATTAGGTCTGCTTAAATCATACGAAGTAACACAAGCTGGAGAACCATAGCTTTCAGCTAAGTCTTTTGTGTATTTGGAAAAGCTTTATCAAGCCTATGTTGAAAATTGCATTAAACTACATGAAAATTTTATTCCTAGGGCATAAACCCAATTATGCCATTCCCTTACCACATTTCAGTTGTGTTTTGAAGATCTATGTATGTTATCCACAGTAGTGAAATTTGCCATATTAGTAAGTCCTAGTTCTTCGATCTTTAGTGTAAGGATATATCATGTTACATGTTAAAAACTGTTTTCTCATGATAATAGGTGATTTTGAGAAAAATTCATATCCCAAGAAGGAAATACAAGACTAGCCAATTCTGCTAAAATAAATAAACAAATAAAGACTGCTGGGCTGCAGCTGGAAAATGTAGTGTGATCTGAAACCAGTTATAGGCAGGTGTATCCAAACATCCACAACTATAGGGAATGTGTATCTTGTTTTTTCAAATTCTGGTGTTTAGTCTTACCTTTGGATATGATCTCCTTCAGTATATATTTTCAGACAGTAGGGAAAAGGGTTAGAGAATTTTCTCCCTGATCCCTTATTAGTATTTTTTAAAATTCTTCTTCCTTTTTTTAATTTTTTCTTTTTTTGATCTGAATAATCCCTATCCAGAATCTTGTGTTTTTTCTCTGTATTGCTTGAAGAAACTTGTAATGGAGGAGGCTGGCATAGCTGTGACTCTGAATTTAACTTTCTGGTTCGGCAGTCTTATTCACGGAACAAATTATTTCAGCTATGGATTCTGGAAATAAATATCTGTATATTCCCCTTTGGATGACCAGTTTTGTTCAGCCTTACTTAACAGAATTCTAAGGATTGCAAGAAACTTTTAATAACTTAAGAAAAAACAAGAACATTAATTTTATAAATTCACAGCTATTTCAAAGATTGCATCTCTTGCTAAGGCTCTGTGCTAACATAAATACATAGCTTCAGTGCAGAAATTTTGCTATCTGATAATTAAAAAATTATCTGGAATAATTTAAAAATGCAACCCATGAGTAGTCAGAACAACAGGAATTTGGCTATAATCTGTTCTCTAAGACACTAGTGGATTTCCAGTATTTTCAACAGAAAAAAACCCACCTTAATCCATTTAGTGTAGCCTTAGAATTTTACTGCTTTTGGAAATAACACTTCGTCTTGGAAATGCAACAAGTGGGAATTCTAGGGGAAAAAAAACCCCAAAGCGTGAACAGCAGAAAGTTGAAAGAAGAACAAATTACCTGATGAGTCATAGTTTGAGCTGTTTGAAAGAGAGTCTTGAAACTCAAGGATGACCTGAAGAGAAGGGAATTTCAGAATAATGTGATAAATGGATCCTAGAATCTGTATGATACAGAAACCTCATTCCAGAAAAACAGCCTGAAAAAGAAACTTGTTTTTAACTACCAGTTTTAAAGTCATAGCGCAGTTGACTTAATTAGGACATTTCTAATTTACCTCTGGTGAGGATCTTGCCTAGTATCTCTAATTTAAAAATACTTTTGCATACGATGCTGCTGATTTTATAATATTTTTTAACTTTCCAAGAAAGTCTATATTTACATTTGTTTGTCACTGAATCTTCAGCTATCTAGCTTTCTCTAGCTAGCTCAAGGAAGACACTAATCTATTCAATAGGAGTAAAATTGGTACCACTGCTCATAAGGCTATGTCTGGGAATGTTAGCCTGTTATGTAGTTCTAAAAGAGGGTCAAAAGATTTTTAAACCAAGTTTAATGAGTAAAGTTTTTTATTAGTAGGTAAATTACATAATTCATCCTAATTTACTTGCACTTTTTAAATCTAGAGCTAGAATATATCTGATTTTCAGAAGACGTCTTTTAGAATATACCCTTTAAATGCTTATACGAAACTTCAAAACACGCGAGACAGGATTTGCAAGACGACATTGAAAACACCTCGTAAGGAGGCATTCATAGCACCTAGATTTAGGTAACTACTTGAAAAATCTGGTTTGTGCGGCTGATGTCCTTCAGCTGTATGTACAGTAAATAGAGACAGGATCCCCCAGGGGCTAGTTTGGAGAATCTAGACTGGGTTCCAAACTCTGAATATTCCTCTGGAGGAACCTCTGTTAACTGTACCTCGGGCAGGCACATATCCTTCAGTACTGGGAATACCTCCTTCCTGATGTTCCAGTCGCTTACTACTATTTAATTTTGACATCTCTAGAATTAATTTGGTAGACATAATTTAGAACATACACAATTCACAACTATTTATTGAGACAGAACGTACAAATATTTGTTCACAGTTACTCTGTATACATTTACAAGAACAGCAACTAGCTTCCTAAAACATGCTCATTGCATAGGGGAGTTCAGGTGACATCAACTATACAGTGATTTAGCTTAATTTAAGTCCCTCAAAAGAATATGCCTCTAAATTCCAACTGACTTATAACATCAACTAATTATAATGATTGGATATTTTTTTTTAATAAAATAACTTTTTTAACGATTGCCAAAGAATCTCACCTGTCCAAGGAAAGAAGAAATATGGTGAAAATTTTCAGAGAAATGAGGCGAAACACACATTTTATCAGAATAGATGCATTAAGTTTAACAATAATTTTAAAGCTTATAAATGCAGGTCCCTTAAGATCTCATGTGAGTTATGAAATGTAATTTTATTCTCATAACTCTGTAATAAAGTTTTATAAATGTTATAAAAAAGGTTTTTACTAAGAGTGAACAGAAATCTGAACTATCTGGCCAAGTAATAAAAATGCATTCCTTTGTTGCTAAGCATCAGACGAGGAGGTTTACCTGAAAATTGATCGATCAGTCTTCCTTTTCCACTTGAGTGCATTCATTTTTTTCTTCATAGGATAATAGGATTTTTTAATGGTTTTTCCATTAACATCTAACTTAACTGCCAGCAAAAAGAAGGCAAACATAAAAAAGAAGAGTGATAAATAGTCAGAAAAAGCTTAGTAATCTTTCATGATGCATCACAACTTTGCAACGGGTTTTGTTGCTCTCATCTCTTACCGATTACGATGGACAACGTAACTCTGGGCTTCCTCCAGCATTGCAAAAGGGGTCGTAAAACCAGTTTGACCATCCTTATGCTGGGATAATCCTGAGTGGTAGATCCGATATCACCTGAAATGCAAACTTTGAAAAGATACTATGATTCTAAGAAAATAAACTCTCATGCAGCATTCTAGGCGTGTGCACTCAGAACCTCCCCTGAACACTTCTGTTCTGGAAAGATTACAACACATTGCTGGAAGACGGATCATTAGTCATGCTTTCAAACTGCTAATTATTTTGGATAGAAAAATCTGATTTTTAAAATGTTTTTAATAAAGAACGTGCACACTTTAGAGAATAATTTTTGCTGCATTTGTTAGCTTCTGTGGCTGAATGTCTCCAAAATCCTTTTTTCACTCTGAATATTGCTTTTGCAACTGAAGATCAATAATTACTTTCTCACCATCATTGAAAAATAATGACATGTCCACATATTTGATCAGCTGCAAATTAGGGCTCCAGCTAAATGGCACCCCTTGGACAAGTGAGCCAGGATATAACAGGCAGATTATTTTGCTGTCAGACATGCCTGCACAGCGATGCAAACTGAAAAAAAAAACCATACTTTTTTGGTCATCTCCTCTTTTCTTTATGAATATAATAAACATAACTAAGGAGACTGGTGCACTCAAAGTAATAGTTGTGCTTACCTGTTTTGCTGGATAGGGAAAGACTGATTTTTTAACACTAATAGCTTAACTACACTGTACTCAGTTGTGGCCAGTTTCATATTGTCCCAATCACACCTTGTGACTTTTAAAAATAACCTGTAATAGTTAAGAGGTTAAACTACCTCTTTAATTAAGAATTTTATTTCATTACTACTTATAACTTCATTCATATGATGAGATTTAAAGAAAGCTTTGCTTCCATTTTTGCTTACCCCTCCCCCCAAGAATATCTTGTGCTTCTATACGCGGCTGATGTGTTTATTATGGTGGAATGACTCCATATCTTTAAAGACTGTCATGCTATATTTGGAGAGGACTTGTTTTAAAGATATGCTTTAGTTAATGAATGTCTTGAAAAAATATAGTCTTTCCTTGTTCCTTCTTTTGTTGCATAGGAAGCTGGAAAAACTCCAGTGATCTCTGCTATTACTGGCTTATAAATTAGTGCAGTATATTTCGCTAAATTTCATACAGTGCTGAATGCTTTTGGCAGTACAAAATGCATAATGTGAATTAAGTTTAGTCTTTAAACTACTTTTCCATATGCATGGAAACTCTGAAGAAGCTCGATTTTCAACCAGAGAACTCTTCTCGTGTCTTATTCCTTACATATTAATTATTCTGAAAGGAACAACATGATGACAAAAATGAAAAATAGAAGAGGAGAGAAATAGGAAATGGAAAAAACCACGATACTCTAAAGAAGAGAATTACATTTTGTAGCACTTTGGTGAATAAAATACACATTTCAACTAAATCAATTAGATCCAGCTCCATGTAATTATCCTGAATGCAAAACCAACTTGAATTCAACTTGCTACAGGAACTATGCAGTTTGCCTGTTTAAAAAGACAGATTTTATCACCAGCTAAAGGCAGTTCAATTAAAATTGGAGGCTTAACCACCCAGAAGCCTGCTGGCACTGTCTTGATGAGCTGTAATTCTAATTGGAAACTCTTTGCAGTCAGTGCACAACAAAGAACTGTAGCTGTTTTTTCCATGATGCCCATGTTCTTTGCAGATGTTACCTACATAGCACGTCCGGAAGGAGGTTACATGGAGTGCTCCGTAGATGAGGGGGGAACGAAGAAATCTGGATCCACCTGAACTACAAAGCTGGTTCATTCTTCTTTCATGAGAAGTCTTGATTTTCCTTTTTCTGTATCCTCAAAACTATTTTTCCTTCAGATGTTTTCACTTAATTACTTTGCTGACAGAGTTAAAATCTATTCTGTATATCCAAGCAAAGGCCAGAGGGGGTTGATTATATGCTGGAAAGCTTTTACAGGGAGGTGACTGGCTTTAAGCACGTTAAAATGAAAGCTGTAGTAACGGTAACACAAACAATTATATTTGAATCTATTTGTATATTTTAGAGCTGATAACTGATTCTGTGCAGTTATAGCTGACAGAGTCTTTATAAGAAACGTGATCAACACCGGTATTAGTATTTGATTATTGTTAACCAGCCTCTTTACCAATCTTTGGTTTCCTCAGTAAATGTTCGTAAGTTCAACAGTAATGTAGACGAGAGTACTTTATTGCCTCTCTATGCTCTATTTACTTCTCATCTTTCTGCCACTGAATTCAGTGTAAAAAGCCCTTATGCCCTTGTACTGTAAACTTCACAAGGCAGGACCTTTTTTTTTTAAAAAAAAAAAAAACAAAACCTGAAAGTAGGTAATAACTAACACCAGAGAGTTCCAATTTTAGCTGAAATATTATCACAAGACACTATTCTCAGTTCATTAACTGTGGTACTTCAATAATTAGAATGGAAACATATGACAGTTATTTCCCTCTATGTAATTTATTTCAGGGTTTGAGCAGATTTTTATGATGCTGTTTGTAATTGTGATAGCCTAAATATGTTTACTATGTTATGCAAATGTAAGGTCTAATATTTAGTAGAGCTGCTTGCTTTTTTTTTAATCAAGAATCACTTCCAAAAATCTTCAAAAAATTTCTTAATTCTGCATTTTTTCCCAGTTTTGATATTTAATATGCATATCAGTAACCACAACTGGTATAAAAAACAGCCCATTTTTGTGTGTGGTGTTGACAGTGTTTTGCTTTCACCTTTTTAATCTTTTTTTCATAATTTCTAAGATTCTTATAGTAGGCTCACCCTCTGCTGACATGGCATTTCTGCAAGCAGAATTTCCTTGTTCAGTGTTGGGAATTGCAGCTGAGAAAGGATTGACTCAGCTCGGAATGAAACAAGTGATCTAGCAGTGCCATCAGGAATTTCAGCATTGAAAGGTGGGAAAGATAGGGGAAATGATTGAGTTTAAGAGAAAGAGTGGGATGTCATAGAAAGAAAGAGGAGGAGTATGGAAATTGAAGGAGAAAACTTTTCAAGTAAAAGGGCTATTTCAACTCTTAGTTGCGGATTAGATGTTAGTGCTTTGAACTCATTTCACTGAAGCGCCTTGAACATTTTCAGTAGGTTTTGGGACATTAGGCAGAAGTCAAAAGGTTAAGTCTTCCACTATATTTCTTAAGTAATTTCACTGTTTTTAAGTCTACAGTCATCTCTCAAAAGATTTTTTTTACATCAAAGGAAGACAGACAAAAAATTCTAACTGGTAACTTTTTAGTGTTATACAGTTTTTTCTTGTAAGTGTGATCATGGTAACTTTTTCAGTCTCATCTTTGAAGAAGAAACTACTAATGTATTTTAGGTCCTTTAAAGACATCTAATGTAGTATCTTTGCCTTTAGGGGATAATGTCAAGTTTTCTTTTTTTTCTGTCTTTTGAAAATAGAATGTACCTTGGAATCAATGTTTCCTTTATAAGAGAACACATTGGGAGGGTTTGAAATTTTAATTAAATGTGATGCTCAAGCTAATTGTGCTCTAATACTGCTACTACTGTTTGCATGGGAATACATAGCTTTTTTGTTGCTTTTCTACAACAATGTCCCTCAGAAAGGGAGGTTACTTACAAATAACAGGAATTCTTAAAGATGCGTTGTTTACATATTCATTCCCAGAGTTGGTGCATACAAGTTCTAGCTTTTTCTCCCATTCACAGTATGTCACCTCGACATATTCAAACCACACCCTTCTTAGAATACACCCTGTGTCATCTCAGGTCTATTACACAAGGATTTGGAGACTCCAAGAAGGAGGGGAAGGCGGGAGAGAACATGACCTGAAGAACTCCTGTCATTACAGGACTGCTCTATCAAGTGCAACACCTGTCCTAAATTCTTCTGCAAGAGCATTGCAGCTGGAGAAAATGTGGATTGAACTCCGTCTGGCTTAACATGTGCTCCAGATACATGGACCACAGTGCCTGAAAGGCTCTGCCTTAGCAATCTTCTAGCACACCTACTATCCTCTGTAACGATCTGTGCACAGACACAACCATTTGCTTAGACCACTGTGTCAAGAACAGCTGCATGGAATGACTGCAGACATGCTCCTGACATCAGGTGAAACTTAAGCATTACTTTGGAAAGATTCCTACAATGTAGTTTCTCCCCCAAAAGCACAGTATGTGGCGAGTTGTTCATAATGATTTCTCTCTCTTGTATTCTCATACAAAAGTAGTAGCTACTGGAAGCTACTTTCATAAAACAATGCAATAATGAGCAGGATGCTGATCCCTCAATATGTAGCTTTCCGAGAGTCCTGAAATACCAGGCTAATGTCCCAGTGGGGACTGAGTTCTTAATGTAACAGTCTACCAATAACAGGCAGAATCTCATTGTGATAAGGTGGGGGTCTAACTGAATTATCAAGCCTCATCTAGCAAGTAATCTGTCTTGGGGCAAGACTGCTAACAACATTAACAACTATGAAGTGTTTAACCATTATGGTACTAAAAAACCACCTAAGCAGCTAAGATTAGTTTCTTATTCTCCAAGACTTAAAAATTTCATTAATTTTAAGCAGAAAAGAGTCCCAGTGAAAACAATTGGCATTTCAAGTTGGCTAAAGATACAGCTGTTCTTAACGGTTCTGTTGCATCATACTTTGACCCTGAGCATGACAATTTGTTTTAGCCAGAAAAGACAGAATATTTCCTCAGAAGTTGTAAGAGGTTCTGCATTTGTGTTGTATTCACATTGCGTGAATCAGCTTTTCTTGCATTGTAACAATTTTTTCATCCTATGGTAGTGTACAGACACCTGCTCATCAGCACTGAAAAAAACTCACGTGTCCCTCAATGCAAAATATTCTCTGAGGAAATCCTGTAGAATCACGTGCAATTCTGAGACACGTTCTTCTGAGGGCAGCAAAGTAATTCTTCTAAGATCTGTTCTGTAAAACGTATATGAACCTCTGTTTTTCTGCAGGTACTTTAGAGTACTGATTTTTGTGTTTTCCTTTTTTCCTCTGTGTAAAAAGGTACATTATAGCTGCCATTCTTTCTGCCATGCTTTTTTGCTTGTTCAGGTAATAGGCTTCGGCTTCAATTTAGCAAAGTAGGTGAGCCTGGTTTCATTGCGGTTCACAATGGATACATAACTTTGCTAGATAAGGCCCCCAGCACTGAGCAAATCATTTCTCCTTCTCAAGTTTGAACCTGCTTGATAGTTACAGAGAAAGTCTCCTCTAACAATTTTATGGAAACTAAGTCCGTGAGAATATAGCTAGTTTTGATGTTGCTATCAGTTACATGCTGTGAACTATGTCACAGCTGTTAAATATGTGATAATCATGCCACCAAATCTATTTCTGCTTCTATCCAGACTTCTCACAAATATGGTTTCCAACCTGATACTAAGACCCTGAAAGCTATTGGTTTCTTGGCTAATCACGTATTGAGCAATCTGTCACAAAGCAGCAGCCACATCTGCTCCTTACCTAGTTCTTCAAGCAGAGATGGGCACTGCTAGTAACAGCTAGAAGTAAACGGGGAGTTTTGGCATCAGTAGAAAACTACAATAGTTGTAATTTTGTCATAACATTAATAACTATTTTTTGTATTCCTAAATTAGACATTGTTTAAAATAAAATTAAAAATCAGTAGTTTGGAACAACATTGTTTTCTTAACTTCTTTCAGCATACGTGTAGATGATAATATTTTATTATTAGAAAACCCTTCCCAAACACTCATGATTTATTAAGAAAACTAAACCAGCTTCTACCCCTACATAAGTAATCACATATTCTTTATAAAACAATCCAAAGAAAGAAGGCCATGGCATAAGGCTACCCATAATGTCCCTTTAAAATTATGAATAATTTAAAATCTTATTTCTATATATAAATATGGAGTTATTCTATCAGTGGAAACATAAGCATATAAAGTCTATAGAGATAGGAGAAACAACAAACTCCTGAGCTGTATTTGCATATTTTGCAATATTGCAATGCATATCTCGGCTTCTTCTATAATTGATTTCAATGTATTTTGTTTTGAAGCTGCTACAGCAACATTAAAGTGTCAGAGACTTCAATTTATATACCACTCTGCCCAAACCTGTAGTCCAGTCACAGAAAGGGAGGCAGTCACAGCATGAGCTATTTTTTATTTTGCTTGAAAACACCTTGCAAATAAACGCTTTATGGTTATCAAATCCTCACGTTAATTATGGATAAGAAAACTGTTTAAGACAAGAAAAGCATGAGATATGCAGACAAACACAGTTCTCTTGAGGATGCTGAGTGTGCAATATGGTCACTGATCTGTCACTGCTGATTTACCTTTGGATCACCTTAATGTTTCTGTAGCAGCAGGAAATATATCTTCCACGGGATGCTGTCAAGCTCGGAGATGTTGGTACCTTTCAAGTTTAATAACAATATGGTTTCTCATTCATCTAAAAATACTCGAATGTGATTTGTGGCTTTCAAATAGCTGATGCAAATTTTTAAAAGCCTTCCAGAAATTACCAAGTTTGTTAAAAAGTTGTGGTGCTTGACAGTCATGACTACAAGTCAAGGTTTAACCGAAGAGTCTATGTAAGGCTTAACCACAGGGAATATTTCCACACCCCAAAATTGAAGCATTTATGAGGGAGAAATATGTAACTTAACTCGACAAGTATTCACTTAAGAATAAATACAAACCTGCTTTCAAATTTGTTTATTTCATTATAGAACTCTCATTATTCAGATTTAATTTAAAACACCTTTTTGGTTAGTTATTGAACTATAATAACACTTGTTTTTCCATGTAGTCAATAATATACTACAGTTTTAAGCAGTTACATTTCCCTTAACCATGAGGTTGCTATAGAACTGGACACAAAAACATTTTTACTCTTTTTGTTTGTTTGTTTCAGAGTATTAACAGGAAATTTAATGAAACGGGAGAAACTCAGTAAGGAGAACAAACAGATGTTACCTTGCAAGCTGGGATTTCTTCCTTGCCATGCTGGGAGAAAGGGAAGAATTATTTCATACAGCTGGGATGATTTTTATGACTTCAGAAATGAGAAATACTTAATTGCCATTCTGTAGGAATTACCACTGCTTGTATCATGGGGAGGGAGAGAGAATTTGAGGATTTCATTTACACTCAGAATGTTAGTCTGGTTCAACCACACTGGAAAATAGCATTATGGAAAAATTTATCTAGAGAAAGAAAGTAGATGAGATTTGTAAGTGAGCATTCAGGCTAAATACAGCAGGCCTGCGATTTTCTTGCAGATGAGATGGAAAAATGAGGGAAGAGAAGAGTAACGAACTAGTAACAGCCAGGTTTTGATTATTAATCCTAACTCACTATGACTCCCTATCTACATGTTTTTAAAATGAATTAGTGCATTAAAAGCAAATTTCTCATGCATTTTAAGTTTTGCATACACTTCTGAAAAACTACATACCAGACTCCTTTACTCACTTACTTGGAGAACTTTGACTCTTGTGTTGTATTTATTTTGACGGTTTTATTTCTTAATTTCTACTGAAGAGAAAGCAGCCTAAACTGCATTAAAATAAAAATACTACATGTGGCATCAGTCCCTTGAAGTCACAGATTAGATGACAAAGGTTCCTAGGGCATGGACACAATTAATTTAATTCCACATGAATTTAATTCCAAAACAGCGTCACTGAAATTTCTTTTGGATTCACTTGAGTCTGTTGAAAAAACAATTGGATGTTATAGTGTATGTAACAACTTTAAACTATCTGCTGCTTTCATAGAATGGAAAACATATGTCTAATAAAGTCAAAGAAAAAAATCTTTGACTATCAGGCATACTACTGTGTTTATTCTAGGGTAAATTTCAAACATGTTAAATTACTGTTTCTAGTTCTTTTAGAGATCAGTTCTATATTAGTTTGAAGTAAGAGGGTATAGCACATGAACTCTATAAAGCTACTACAGATGTACCACAGTGATGGAATAATATTTTCTAATTAAAAACAGAAAATAGTAACCACATATCTTTTCTAGATTTTGTGTAAAATACCTGTATCAAAACACCTGGCTGTTACATTCATCTGGAGGAGAAACAACAGTATCTGTGGCAGCTGGATCTTGCTGCTTTTGGGTGCTGAAATAACAATTAAAATTTGTACATTTTTAAATAGAAATTTATAGAGTTGCATTTGTTATATGCAGTTAGTTTGTATTCTGTCCAATAACATGCAGAATTATAGAAATAAAAATATAACAAGATGAAAGGACAAAATATCAAGAATCAACGTTAACATAAACTATCTGGCTTCAGCCTACAGATTGCAGACTAAAAACTACTATAGAATTTAAAGGAAACGAATCAGAATTTCAGCCTGGTTGTGTTTCTCCTATTGATCATTTTATTATTAAATGGTTTTGTATTTTTTGACAGCTGCATGCAAACAGAAAGAAGTTGATACTTAAGGAGAAATAAATCATAGTAGAAAAGAATATTACAAAACCAGATCAAATTGGCTTTTGGAATTTCTAGATTGTGGTATTCTCATATGCAAGATGCTTGAAAAGGAAAGGAGATATGGCTCTTGTCCCAAATATCATGGAAAAGTAGGCCCAGTTTAGGAGGGAAGGCGTTCAGTGTTGTTTGGCCCTACCCTAACAACTCAGTGGAGCATCTCTTTCCTGAGAGATCATTCATGGCATTCCCACAGACTAATCTTCTCTGCAGAACAGTTACAACAGAAGGACCATAGGAGATCTGTCTGGCAAATAACATGACTTGCTAACATATAAGTCTACATGAAATCACTTTCACATGTTTTGTTCTAATTTTGCTCATTTTTCCAAAATCTTGGGGACCTCTGACTGCAGAGAGCTCTGGTGGAATCCTAAAAAACCTAGGATTATTGCTATTGCTCCTTCATCACCTCTTGAAAGAGGATCAGTATTTCATCCCTTGCAGAAGTGGAAGGGATAATCAGGTTTTAGAATTCAAGCGTTATTGGGATATTAGGTAGATTTAAGTTAGCATAAGGGGGATTGTAATATTATAAGCTGTAGAGGTTGAAAAACCAAGGAGATCTAAAACTGTAAGCCTCCGGTTGAAGTATAAAGCAGTAAACCCAGAGAAATGCTGACATCTGTAACACATCAGGAATGTAAATGAACTCATTGTAATGAAATTATAAACGATAACCATCACTGATAATTTAGGATGAGTGAAAATTTTAAAATTGGGTCTGAATACAATGTGGAGCTCTGAAGTTTTTGACCACAGTAAAGGTCAGTCTGCTTTCATAATTGTTTGTAAGTATTGCTGTTGAATTTCCTAAGTTTCCTAGTATGAGTTCTTTCAATTGCATATGCAATCAGAGGCGACCTTGTAAGGCACCTAATAAAAATTACCTTTCTATCTGTGTGTGTGCCTTTTTATATTAATGACTAGGTTCCAAGTTTTCCTGTATCACAGCAATTCAAAAGAAAAAAACCACGCTATAATATTAAATTCAGGTTTGAAGCAATCTAGTTGATTGGTTCCCATTTTGCTTATACTATCAAAAATATTGTAAAGGACAAAAGTACGTGCTGCAACTAAAATGTTTGGTTACCAG
Source organism: Burhinus bistriatus (assembly GCA_013397275.1). Lineage (NCBI taxonomy): Eukaryota > Metazoa > Chordata > Aves > Charadriiformes > Burhinidae > Burhinus > Burhinus bistriatus. The sequence goes on from VYXH01003301.1 coordinate 118,359, forward strand.
TGAAAGATTATCTTTTGGTCATCTTTTTAAATCGATAATGTTTAGTAGCTGAACGCCAAGCAGTTTATTTTCCCCTAAAGTAAAACCTCATGGTAGAACTTGGATTAAAAATGGCCTAAAGAAAGGACTTGATCTGATTAGGAGATGACAGCTCCATCCCATATCAATTTACAGAAGTCAGAAGTGGTTAGCTACATCAGTTTTCCTTGGTTATTACATGCAATCTTGAATAAATGAGGGGGAAATTCTGTCTGTGCTCCTCACGTGCAGTCATTTAATTCGCTGTTCTTTTCTGATATATCTCATACGCAGTGCTCCTTTGAAATATGATTGGTGATGCCGATTACCGCAGGCATACCAGGTGAATGGAATATGTTTCATTTTATTAGAGAAAAAGACATCAATGAAATCTGTTGTAATTTCTGTATCCCTTACTATTTAATTCCTATATTGTTTATTTTTTATTTCAGAGGATGAGCAGGCATCCTTTGCTCCCACTCAATTTCTCATTATTTCTCCATTAAGTCAAATTACAATATAATTCAAGAACATCCAAATTGATGAATGACGGTATTGCCTTTCAAAAGCTAAAGAATCATAGAGTGAACAGCTTCCTTAATCTATAATCTTTGTCTTATCAGATGTTCAGTCCAGTTGAAGACAACATAAATTTAGGAGTTTAGAAACCAGCAGCCAGACTGATAAATTGCTTGTGATAAGGATATTTTATCATGCAAATGCCAATAATCTCAGAAATAAACGTTAAGGGAAAACAGAAAGATCAAATAAACTGAAGAGTTCATTGTCCTAAACCAATTTATCATTTAAAACCTAGTGTGCTAAAAAAGCCTGTTTTATACAAAAGTGGATCGGTCTTACTGATATTTTAAATTTAGACAAAGTCCTGGCTTCAAAAGGGTTTGGATTTTACCCACAGTGTACAGTTTAAGCCATAGTCCATTCTTTCTCAATAACAGGCATTGGCCATCTGGCAAGACTTGGCAACTTGTTTAATTTTTGTAGAAGGATACATCTGATTAATTACCTTCTCCGCTAATAAAAGGTTTTCCAGAAGAAAAAACCAGAACCATGCCGCTCTCGGTTTCGTCCCATGGCTTGCGCAGTTCACCCTCTGATGTGCAGAGCTTGAGCAGGCTGGTGCACATTTAGCTGGAAGGTGCAGTTGATAAAATAAAGAAAATATGAAACTAATCATTACGTGTGCTGGTGTAGCAACTTAAAATAGAGTCTTTACTTAAAGACTCTAAGTAGCATAATTTTTTTAAAAATACTGGTGTATAATGATAGAACAGAACACACTCTGGTAAAAGAAATGCTACAATACCTCTTGCCGCAGAGTCTCAGTCGAGGTTCACACTTAAAAGTCTTACACAAACCTTGTACAGTTGTTAACGAAAGTCTGAGTTAAACTAAAAATGTTTTGGATGTGATCCATGCAACACAGGATTAGCAGAAATAATTGAGTATATTCTAGTACAGTTACCACTGTAAACAGAGACATCTAACATATTTTTAAGACTAAATATTTTTCAAGTAACTTATTACCATGAATTCTTTCGTACCAGTTTGAACTTTTTGGCCTAGTTCAGTCTGGCTTGAAAGGTGATCTAGCTTATTATTTGACAAATTCCATTAATAGATCATCACAATCTTGCAACATCGCATATTACCCCCCAAAGTAAATGAAATCGATATCCAAGAACGAGATAAGCAGAGAACGCTTGAACTGCGTAAGCGTGTGAACGCCCATGCACATATATATTTACATAAAGAATAGAAAGTTGCTCTGTAATATCTTTTTCAGTAATTCCTAGCAGGTGTTAGATGTGAACTGTTAAATAAAGCCAAACAAATGGATTGTGCCAAACGTGCAGAAATATTACTTTGGACCTGACAAGAGTCCACTCCTCGCTGGGGTCCTGCTGCCCGTCCCCTGCCAGCACCGACCCCATCCCTGGGAGGGCAGCGCAGGGCCAGCCAAGGGGGGCTTGGGCACGAGAGAAGACTGTCCTCCTGAGTCCCGGGGCATCAAAACAGAAGGAAAAAGGCTTTAACGCCAGGTTCCGCCTTCCTGTTGGTGGACCAACAGGCGCTGAGCGGAGCCTGGCTGGCAGGCAAGGCGTGCAGCGGTCCAGGGGAGGAGACGGAGGCAGCTGCAGGTCAAGGCGAGACCATAAGTTATGCGGGAGGAGAAGACAGCAGTGATTTCACGGGTAGGTATATGTGACTCTTGACAGTGTGGATGACCCTGATGACCCAGGTCTCGGGTCTGTGCATTAAATACAGTAATAACTCAGCGAACATCGAAGATGATATTTCATCCTGATGCATACACAAACAATTGACCTTTGCTGCTGCAGTTTTGCTATGTTTTAGAAGCCTCACACCACAAGGAGAGAGGCTAGGATTTTCCTTCAAAAGTCCTCGAAAGAAATAAATAAAAGAAATGCACAGATAAGACAAAATAAAAAGACAGAGGTGGTCAAAATATCGGTAAAGATGACAACCTTGCGAATACATACCTTGATTTACATGGGAGGCCCAGAGCTACAAATACTTGTTCTTGTTCCATTTCATCGGATGCGGCACAATCTGCTGGTCAGGCACAGTTTTATCTTGTATACTTGGCCAGCAAAGTCATACTTGCTTTCCAACACACCTTACGGGAGCTCACAAGCACTTAAGAACTGTAACTAGGTGTGATCCACCAGGCAGAAAAAGGATTGTGACTGGTTTGTTTTAGTTTATTTTCTGCTAGCAGGCAACTTCAGTTTATCACAGCCTTATTTTCTGGATCATGTGGATGAATCCTGCCCACAATATAAAATAATCGCAACATTTTAAAATTTTATAACAATTTTAATTAAGGTGTTGCTACTTAAGGTTCTCCTTTAACTTCTCATGTAATAGATTTAACCAAATATATAAAATTGGGTGTTTTATAACACAGAAAATGAATATGAATACACTATTATAGCTTGACTTAAAACTCCTTGAAGCAGGATGCAAAGGTACAAGCCTTGGTATGCATTTAAGGTGAATATAAAAAGCCATTAAGCTCCTTTGTAAAATCAGATGTCATAAGCAATAGAAGACTCTCACTTAATAAACGTATCTTTGCAAATAGGAACAATTTCAGCTATAAGGAGGAAATTTTACTGGACGTATCTTAGTAAAAGGATGAGGGAGGAAAGAAAGCTGTAAGACCACTGTAAAACTGACAAGGCAACAAGATATTATTATCAAAATGACCCCCAAAAAAATATACTGGCTAAAGATTTTTGAAATATCCAAACAGACTATACCTTGTAGTCCGTGTAGGTCACTTTATCCTGGACTCAAGGGAACAGGACTGCATGGTTTTTGTTAACAAACAAAAAATATTTCTATTTAATTTATTACAAAATAAGCCTACAAGACTTATAGCGCATTATTCTTCATTCCTTTAGTGTATTGCATAGTTAATATCCTCAGCAAAAGCTTTTTTTAAAGTCATTTCTTCTCAGTACTTGTAGCAGATTATTTGAACTTCTTGTAGTTGCCAAGACATGCCTGGGGTCAGCTACAAGCAAGAGCAGAATGCTGAAAACTCGGTAGTCCGTGTAAACTGGAGAACTATAGGCACTGTTACTGTGTTTGTTTGAAGAGCGCCACAAATATTTTAGAACAAATTCTTTCCATGATAATACTGACGGTATTAATTGTTTCTCATTGTTGTTTTGGTAATTATGTAATTTCTCATTTTGGGTCACTGTTAGGTTGTAAACATGAAAAAAGTCACAGGTGAACCCAAGAAAAGTAAATGAGAAAATAATTTTTTACTATTTCTGCCTTTATTATATGATAAACGCATGTACAATATAATAGATATCATAAAGACAATATATAGACAATATACAGAATAGCTCTTTATAAACAACAAAGTTTGAAACACTGATTCTCTAGTCAAATCCTCATCAGTCTGATTGCACTACAGGAATCACAGAATGGTTTGGGTTGGAAGGAACCTTAAAGATCATCTAGTTCCAACCACCCTGCCCTGGGCAGGGACACCTCCCACTAGACCAGGTTGCTCAAAGCATCTGTGAATACGATCTAGTAAAGAAATCAATCCTTGATTCTCGATGTTTTTCCAATGGGCTTTGAGTCTTGCAAGCTGCTCTGTCGTACAAGGCATATCTTTTGACAGTCACATCTCTTTTTTGGTACCTTTACCTCTGTAATTATTTTTCCCAAGGCATAAATGCCTTGGTCAGGTGTATGAGCATTCAGATAAGCACGATTCTTTTTGCCGCTGGTTGATCATACAGACATCTCTGTTTGGGTGATGGCACTTTAAGTAGTAATGGAAAATTTCTTTTGAATTGCAACTCTGAGTAATATGTCTGCATGGCAAAAAAATCAGGGAATGAAATTATCACAAATTTCTCCCAGGATTTTAGCTTAGGTAAATATATAAAACAATCCATTTTAAATACTTCAGTAGTATCATAAAAAAAACCCAAGGTACATATGCTTAGCTACTGCAACTTCCTGAGTGATACTTAATTCAGTTGACACAGGAGTTGATTACGGCCAACAGATGGTCCAAATATTGCTTACCTATAATTAAGTATTTTATTTTTCGTTTATATTTCATGGCTAGATCTTTACATATCTTATACTGGAGAAAACAGCTATTCCTGCCATAATGCTCAATTAAAACATTGCTGCTTTTCCTGTGTCTTCCATATTCAGAATAGAAATATGTATTATGCACAGTTTATATTGTACAACATATGCTTAGATAATCTCTCCAGTCTGATCTTGAAGCATGACTTGTTATCTGCAGTGGGGCCTTATTTCATGATGTCAACACCATCAACAACTACATAACACGTCAACAAGCTACACAGTATTAAGGTTATTAGCAGCAGTTGTTGTTTTGTTTTTTATAATCCATGTAATTTCAATACAGTTTTGATGAAAATGTTTCCGAAAGAAAAAAAAAAAAAAATCCTCTCCAGTTCTACTACATATATCATACCTTAAGATCTGATCACATATCCTCTGCATGACCAGGTGCTGAAATATTGACTGCTTATCCGTATGGATGAAAATTACTTTTTAAATTCTGAATGCCTCTAAAGTAAACAGTACCTCACTCTTTGCTCTTTTCATGTTTTGACAGTTACCCTACAGAGTTATTAGCACTGAAACCATCAGGCCTGTTTTACTGTCCTATATGTAATTATTCATGCACATGTCCATATGACTGTTTTTTAATCTCTGTAAAGGTCATAGTTCTTGACTTCTAATCAGTCAAAACATATTTATGCCTAAATAGCATGTATATTTGAGTGTCTTGGTAAGGCCTTCACAGATAATGTAATATAGCATCTGTTTAATTTATCTGATCAGTATCTCATTGGGGTTTTTAAAAAATCAAAGTCTTTGATAGACTTCTTCAATAGCATGAAAAATATTTTGTATTGTTTTGTATTGTTTTGTATTGATTCACACAATGTGTATTGAAATATCTCTGTATACTGTATATTTGCAACGAGTTTCATTTGTTCCCGAGTTTTTCAGTCCATCTTCCCCAGGCTTTCACTGCCACAGGCTGGATAGGGCTCCTTGTGTGAGCCAACGTATCTGGTTTAAAGGCTGTTATTCATTTCTCAAAGGTGGAAATAGTATCTTTTAGGTAATTCAGCCTGAAATACTGAAAAAGTGATTTGTAAGGCAAAACTAGAAAGAAGTATTCGGTAATATAAAGCTCTAGAAAATGCAGAGATATCATTGTCTTCAGACCAAGTAAAAGAAACAAATCTATTCATCGGATTTGTATCTGAATTAGTCCAAGGGTTCATCTGTACAAAAAATTTGTTTAGATGTTGAAGCAAAAAAAGCCTATGGCATTTTCTTCCCGATTTGTGTTTAACTTCTGTCTTGTTCTCCAACAACAAGCCTTTTCCCACTATTCAAAGAAATATATTTGGATAAGGGATTAGGTGCTTGAAAATAGCCCCGATTTACTTGTTGCCTGTGCTTTCTATCTAATATTATCCTAGGAGAGTACCTATTACATGACAACCATTCTGCTATGCAGTGTCAAACACAGCTATATATAATTATATTTTCTAAACTTCTGGGCTTTTCTACACTGAGGTTTATGTACTATGTTTTAATATTATGTGCTTCACAGTTGCCTTGAGTTACCTGATGTATTTATAAAGACCACAGTGAATTCTATTCTTCTGGTTTTACCAAGCCCCAGCATTATACCTCATTTGTTAAAACGCATAATTTAACTTGCTTTCCGATAGCTCATTTCCTCAACATAGACAATGCTGTTCTTCCAACGGCTCTTAAGGGATCCATTTTGCCAAAAATCTGTATGGGAAGAGCTTCATATGGCACAAAGGCTTCCCTAGGTCAAAAAATGTAGAGCCTAGACACTGAACTGTATGAACAAATTGAGATTACAAGAATGCTTATACTATATAATAGGTTACAACAAAAATTCCTAAATGCACAAATAACAGAAAGCTTAATAATATCAATCTTGTACCTTTCTCCTTGTGAGTTTTGTGGCATCTAGATCAGTCAAAAATGTATTCTTTTCTAGATAAATATATTTGCCTTTTTTTCCAAATGTGTCATAAAATACATACAGTATTTCCAGAGCTCATTTTCTTACAATGATTACATTAATAGATTGATATGGATATATAGTAACTAGTTAGTATAATCAGGCCTATTATGGAAAATACCTTTAAAAAAAGATGAAGAATGATGAATTAAGGACATATATATAGATAAATAATTGAAAGTAAGTGTCCTAAAGAAGTTCTAGAAATAATGCAGATTTACAAAAATCTTTGAAAGTGGGGGAAAAAAAAAAACCAACCAAAAATCTGCATTTAAATTTACTTTTCTAGTATTACACGCTTTGATAAAGCAGTGAAGATGGTATTATGCCATCTTTTTAAGATGTGCCCACTGCTTAAAGCTCTTACTCTTACAAATGAAAACTATCAGAAAATCAGGCTCATTACCTATGGAAATAAGGCTTATGCAAGAGCAATAGGTCTGGTTGTCTGTTTTTCTGTCTGTTGGTCCTTCCCTTAACATCTTTCACATCTGATGGTTAATTTCAACTCAACCTGACAGACAAATAAAGGACTCGGGTATATTACCTTCCTAAAAATGACATAAAAATGGACATAGGGTAGGTGGGACAGACCCAGATTTTCCCCTGGAGAAAGGCAATCATTACTCCTTGCTTTTCCGTTCCCAGAGGCAGGCGCGTACACACGGGCTTTTCTTTCTATACTGTACAGAGAAGGCCGGGTGCACAGCAAATACATAGCATTCTGCCAAAAAGAAGTTCTCCACAAGAAACTCGGACTCCTGTTAGCTTTCTGAGGATGTACGCAAACAAAGAATCAGCTATGATGTTTAAAATGCCTGGAGACGTTAAAGATAACGGTGATTTTATTGTCGCTCTCTTCATTCTTGCTTTTCTTGTATTTTCAGAGAAGCAAAGACAAAGTTTATAACATGTTAGAATAAAGAATTTATTCCGATCTTACTACTTTACTTAAAACTACCTACACTCTATTTCATCCATTTGTTCATATAGTGGATGTTAATAAATCACAATTTAAATAAAAGGTTATAATAGTTACATCACAGAAAAAGATAATAATAATGATAAACAGTAATACCACAGGGGTAGGTGGTAACATTGCAGAATGGTCCACGATGAAAAAACAGTAATATGTGCAAAATGTCCTCCTGTCTCTCTGGATGTTTAAAAAAAAGTCTTTGTACTAGAAGCGAGCTGTATATAGGAATGCAAATATCAAATCTGAACCATGATTGCTGGAAGGTAAAGGAGATGCAGCATTGAAATCTTACAGGATTAGAGAAGAAAGTTTGAGGAAATAACCTGTGTGAGATTTTTACTGAAACCCATTTAAACTAAACTAAAATTACAGAAAAGCAAATTTTTATATCCGGTGTAGTGAAAGTCTCATTTTCTTTCTAGGGTTTTATAATTCTTTGGTTAATTACAGGAAGGAAAAAAATTATAATTCTTCATCAAAAAAAAAAAACCTTTGTAGAAAAAAAAAGATTTTTTTCTTTAAAAATCAGGACTAGAATATAAGACTGCCTTTTGATATATGCCTTCAGTAATGTTTTCTGAAACGACTGAGAGGCCTTGAGAATAGATTTTGTTTAGGTCATGAATCTTAGTTTTTTAGATGAAGATGGTCTTTGACGAATCAGAAATTACTTCGTGAAAGACTAGGAAATTCTGGAAATTATTAAACCTGCCTAGGAAGCTGCTGAAGAACGGACAACAGTGAAGATCTTTAACAAAGAAAAAGACAGTTACCTTTTTTTTTTCAACTCTCCATAAAGCTATTCAGCCATTTTGTTCTTCATCTGTCGGGAGGGCTTAAGAATGGCAGCTTTCTCTGATATACATCAACTTGAACCATTGTTAAGTATCTTATAACAAGAACCTATGTACTTACCTCCCCAAAATCACTTTATTGTGCATCCATTTTGGTTATTCTGGTCATGCTATACTTAGCACAAAGGCAAGAAGAGCAAGAAAATGAGAACTGAAAACCATCAGCATTACATATGCTTTTCTACCACCAAGTCACAGGTCGCTGATGACCCCATGTCCGCAGGCACACACGTCCCATACTTCTTTGTTTACCTCAGGTAAAGGATAACGTTTTAGCAACGCCTTTCCAAACTCTAGCATGTGCACTCTCAGTAAGGGAGCGACGATGAAATTTGGGAGTAGGTCTCTTCTGGCACAAAATCATGTATTTCTCTAGGGGAAGATGGTGTGCATTAACAGCATGCGTATAAATTATACAGCGTATTTCCTGAAATATGTTTGTGTTCCATATAGGCTATTTGTGTCTGTTATATAGTATAAGAAAACTATTACTGGCTGCCAAATCCTTTCATTTCGGTCGTCTTTAGGTTTTGAAGATCTTGTGCATTTCAATGGGATCGAATTTCACTTGTGATATACATAGCAACCTTAATTTAAACACAATACAGGGATTTAGCGAATTAACAGTAACAAAAAAACTACTGAGACTAATATCTTACCATTCTCTTAAATAGAGAAAAGATGGAAACATAATGTGCAGTAACTTCCAATTGATATTTTTATTTTTTTTTAACAGAACATTTGATATTATAATGCCAGGTAAACATTGTTTTAAAACTTTGGCTTTAACCGCAGGGGGGTTAAAAGACTCAGATTTATTCATCTACTACTTTTCAGTGACAGCAGTGGTTATTTATAGTGGGAAGATGACAGCTTTTGAACCTATACATTTTTTTTTGGCATATACTTCAGCGTTATGTTATGGCTAAAACTATATGACACGGAATGGTATGTCCAAATGCGAACACATCAAATATCATAATATTTCATACTTTCCTATGTTAAAGAAACTTTAAAAAAATTAACATCACAGAAGCAGATTAAAAGATATAATTTCTCTGTAGTTTGACTAGAGCTAACTTTTTGATACTTGGTTCTGAATCACAATGTTTTTACTTCAACGATTTATATAGTGATACTGTTATATGAACAAAGAAATAGAAGCTATAAAACAAATGACAGCAATCAAGAATTAACTGTTCAAAGTCTGCTTTTTCTCTGAGTATACTTAGCATAAAGAAAATGAAAAATATTTAACTACACAAATTAGTAGGTCAAACAGGTAACAACCATGACCATCCAAATTCACATTACCTACAGTCAAAAGAGCAATGTTGGATCTTCAGCACACAAATTCCAGGATTTGGTCAACTCTGGAATTCGTATTCTTATATCATAGTTGAGATAGCTCCGGTAAGATGTTTTAAGAGAAAATCTTAGCTAAAACAGCATGTCCTCATCTTAAATTCTTTGTGCTATAACAAGGTATACAAAGAACAGAGAGTCTTTCAGGTAACTAAGTCACACACTTACTAATGCTAATCCAATGAATCATCTGAAGTTTTAAAGAACACCAATACAGGAATTTGTGTCTAATTGAGCAATTAATTTTAAAATTACCTAGAATTTAAAATTTAATAATACACAATATTAAGGAGTTTCAAAAGTTCTTTTGGGAAGTGAAAAAATTTGCACGTGAAACACAAGCAAAAAAAGTTTCCCTGCTACCAGAAGGGCTGAATAAAATACTGCATGTGTTTTTATTATCTGCAGGATCTGTCTCCTATTTACACACAGAATAACACTTTAAAAACGCTCAAAGCACGCAAGATGTTAAATTCACAATTTGAAAACTGCACTGCCGTTTTTGTTTGAAATAGTGCCCAATGGGGTTTACGTTCAATTTTATATAGCACATCAACGCCAAACAAACTTTTGAACATTCTAAAATTTAAACAAGATTTCTTTTTCCAGTTTTTAAAGTGGTTTTCTTCCTCATTTTGTTTGGCTTTCTAGATTTCCCCCTTTTGTGTATTTATTTTTGATACGGTGAATCACATTTCTTTCCAACATCATAGCTTTATGAAAGGGATATATCTGTTTTATCTTCTTCCCCATCTATTAATTTTCCAAGCAGCGTGCTAGCGTTTATGCTGCTCATTAAAGTTAGTTGAAGTGCATACATTCTTAGCCCATCGATTCAGTTTTGCTAGCAAAAGCATAAAAAAGAAATTACATTGGCAGTTTTTGAAGAGAGGATGATACGTCGGGAATCCCTACTGTTACTAGTTATATCTACAGAGTGATAACTACCATGCAATCATCCCTATATTATCACCTTTCATTGAACTTCATCATTTTTATGAGAGAGGTAAATGCTGTTGATTATCTGAGGGTGATAATACAGCTGCAACAAAGTAAAAGCTGCCTGAAGATGGGCAAAGGAGGAATGCATATTGGTTAAGAACTGGAAGAAGACATGAGGAAAAGGGGAAAAAATTATCAATGAGGTAGGAATGGATCTCATCGCTATAAAGTAGAAATTGCTTGGTAGGTTAAAAAAATAACTTTTGGTGGAGATTTTCAGAGTTACAAGAGCAATTCAGGTGTGCAGCTGTCACTGCACTTCAGGAGAAGTTGTGGACAATATCAAGATATTTCTCTGGGTACATAAAAAAAGGTTTGAAGATGGAAGGCACTGAAAACCAAGGAATTCACCCATAAACCAAGAAAGTGACACGCTTTTCACGGGGTACTTCACTTTGTAGGTCCTTGATTTAATTCCGTTTGTGATTTTTTTGACTAAGTGCCTACCATTAGGCTTCAATATGCGCATGGAAGTAACTTCCCCTTCAGCTTTTTTCAATCCTGAGATAATACCTAATCTCCAGGTCAAACTTCATGGATCCTAGTTATGTGCATCTGAGGAAGCTTTTCATGAATGGACAGCAGAGTGGAGAACAAGAGAAATCAGCCACGCTAATTTATTCAAAAGCAGGGTAGGTGGTTTGCATCCTCTATTTTTACATTATAGCTTAGCTGTTGAACGAGCCGGAGGGGGCCTAGTTCTGGTTGTCCTGCTCTCAAGAACCTCTCATAATACAAACTACAGCACAGTTGGTCAGAAATCTCATCAACCTCTGTGAAAACAGGTCATTACACATTTAAAACTAATGAGGACAGAGAGACAAAACCCAAAAAGGACTGTTCTTCTGCACAGGAGTTATGCATTTTTGCTAAAAAGCAAGGATGGAAAAACTTCATTTCTCGTCTCTCCTCTCCAGTACTGTCTATCCTTGTTACCTTAAGCGTAATTAATTAATTAATTGGCATTGTGTATGAAGCAGGGAGCAAGTTGTTGACTCTTTAGCCACCTGTTTGCGGTATCTAATTCCTGGCATTGATTGTATGACTTCAATTGTAAAACTTTCAATCAGCTTGTTGTGGACAACAGAGAATTTTTATAAATGGCACTACCCATTTGGCAAATAGTAGTAGATGCTCTGGATCTTGTGTTGCAAGCTAATTCCTATTTATGCCTTTGTAATTCTCATAGAAATAACTAGAATGTGGGTATAAGCATACATATTTTACAAGTTTAAATCAAAATATATTTTAATTATTAGCGATAAATCCAAATATAATGCAGGAACTAAATGAAATAATGTTTTGGGATGGCTGTAAATTCTGAAGTGATCTGAATGTACATGACTGACATCCATGTAATAATTAATGATATTTAAAAATATAATTGTGAATTTAACATGAAATTCCTGTATGTTTTTAATGTTTGTTAAATCTTTGGACTAATCTCAAATCTTTATATCTTTTTTCCTTACTCTCTTGATCGACGAGTATATAAAATAGGGGGTTTTTTTCTAATTATTTTAAAGGTATTAAGAACAATCAAGCTTTACATACTCATAGATGTATCAAGTAAGCAATAAAGATGATTAACAGTAATATAATAAAAATACTTCAGAAGCCTGCTCTGAAATGTATATCATCCTGCGTGCAATACTGATCAATTAATAATTTTTCAGTAGTCTGATATTTATTTAATATAACCTTTACACCAAGTCTGATTTTCAATAGCATTTAATTAACCTGTGCAATGACTGCAGTTGTGTACATAGATTAAAAATTTGTAAAAGTAATGGTCAGTTAGGCAGCAACTAGTATAATTTGTACATACAGTGACATTAATTATGCTCTCAAATTAGGCACATCATTGCTGTGGATGGTGTAGAATTCTGACCTTATAGATGTAGTCCCTTCAACTTTTCACAAACATTTCAAAATAATATCTATAGGTAGTGCAATTAATTCGTAGTCCAAAAGAACTATATTTTGAGGTAAGATTGAACTAAAAAGAGCCTATTAAAATACAAAAGTAAACAGCACATTTTTCAATGTTAATATTTTTTCTAATAGTGTTAATTTATCTGTAAGAAAGTCAAAATCAAGGTAAACGATTTCTAAAGATAACTTTAAGCATTTATTGGGGATCTTCTTTTAGCTCCGTAACAAAATACTGCATGAAAAACAATCTATATGCAATTTCACCAAAAAAAAAAAAAGTTAATTGACACTTTTTAGGGTTGTCTTTTTACCTGCAATGTCCATTACAGTCATTCCTTCAGTGCTGTTGCGGTTTTTAGCTCTTCTTTCACACCTCTCTCCTGAATGTTTCTTTAGCTCATTCACAGCCTGTGACGCTATCATGGGCTATCGTTGAAGAGAAGTTAAATTCTGCAGTTTTGTCACCTTGTAGCCACTCATAACTACATGTTCTGATGCTTTTCCTACTCAGCTGAATATCTGCCTCGGTATTTAATGAAGAGGGAGAAGCACACCTGCTTGACATGGTTGTTACAGGGATTAGCACTGCTGTAGCTGATACACTGATTCTCTCTAGAATTCAAATATTCTGTTGAAAAATATGGGACAACTCATACTTCTCAGAAGTTGCCTAATATTAAGATGGGCATCCCCGAGTAGGTTTATAGTGAGTTCCCACTTAAGAGATTGTTTTTAAATCCATGGAAATGGTGTTCATGATGAGGAATCAAGAGATGGACTTTAGGGATGAGAAACGCGTGGCCACCAAGAAACAGCTTAGTTACCATGAGTCACCTTTGCAATAACTGGGTCTTTTCCTGGAGAATCCTATAAAATTACTAGTGTTTACAGAATAAATTTGTGGCCTCCCTTCCTGACCAAGCCAAATCACCATACTCTCAAAGGTAGGTGAGCCCTCCACAGGCATTGTTCCTTGAGGTCAGTCCTCTGAACTGTCTGAAATGTTCCGTTACTTGGCCTTCTTTACATCCGGAGAGGGATGAGCTGGTAAGCTCTTTAATACTGGTTGTGTATTTCTCCTTAGGGAGCTTATTAGCAATAACGCAAGTATTTAGGTTTAAGTTGATCAAAAAGTTGTAAAGAGCATATGTAGGTGTGGAAAAATAGACAAGGCGCGAGTAGGTAGCAGCAGTGACTGGTCATTATAGTTGACTTTGGGGATCGTTACCTACCAAAGGCAACGCCTTGGTCAATATGAACTGCCCGTTTTGGTAGTCAACTCCATTTCTATATGCAATTATATTTACTGCTTTCTGGTTCATAGCTGCAGAGGTCTATTCTGAGGTGGTCTGTGAGAAGGTTTCAGTCCACAAAGAGGACAGAACTTCTTATAGAAGGTGGAATGTATTTTAGCTTCCAAAGTGAAGAAGTCAGTCTTGAATAAAAAAAAGAAAAAAAAAATCATCAGGCTCCATATTTTGTAATTTGAATACTATACAAACAGTAAATTTCTAAAATCAAGTCCAACATTTAATTTAAAATTAATTCAGACAAAAATACATGTTATTGAAATGGTGGCTGTATTCATGTCTGTTGTGCACATTGATGCCATCAGTGATCTAGGAACCAAGATTCTAGCTATTTATTTTAAAGATTTCATAGGAGATTTCAGTCCTGCAAAATTTGGTATTTTTTGCTAATGAGATACCTCTTTTGAAGCTCAATAAATGTTCCTGTACATATGTCTGCTTACAACTGAATTAGTTTTCATAATGTATTGTTCTTTATTTCAAGTTACCATTATTTAGTTTATTGAAGAGGTAGTCCTAGAAGAATATAATGTTTGCAGCAAAGAGGATTGTATACCTTCTAACATCAATCATTTTTAATATTAAGAGCAAAAGAACAATTAAAAGGAAAACAACAAATTTGGTGTAGCACAAAATAACACCGATTCAGCCAATGAAACTCCCGTTGGTTCAGCTAAACTTTTTTAAAGGCAAAAAAATCATTCTGAGTTCTGCATTGACGAATCCTCTGTCATTAGGCTTTGGTCATAACTGCAGTACAGTCTCAGTTGCAAAACCGAGTGGTAACATGTCCAACTCTGACTGTCTTTACCAACGGAGGATTGTCCCCACGCACATGCTCTTTGCACTCTCTCGTCTTGTCCTTTGAAGGGCTACTTAATGGAGGCAGAGCCAATATCTAGAAGGTAAAAGTCTGCTCTCTGGGTGTAAGATGAGTCTTTGTCTTTATTGCCAGGCTCTGGAAACTCTGAATTACACAATGATAGGAGCCATTATGTTTTAGGGGTTTTTTTAATGAACAACAGAGTTTCTAAAATGCAGTTCTGGAATATCTCTAAATGTACTGCTTTCCCAGTTCATCACTAAATTAACGAGCATTGCTTCTGTTTCCTACAGTAAAAAATTCTGTTTATGAAAGGAAAATGTACAAACGTCAACAGGTTATAAAGTTGAGGGATTAGAAGGAGCTACAATTTCTTGATGGAATGAAGAGACAGGCTGGTCTAAAATGTTTCTTGTTTGAGTCTTCCCAGAAGGTCACATATTTTTAGCATCCAGGATTTTCACAATTACCAAGTGGTGGCTATCTTTACAGGCTATAAGCGAAGGAAATATTTGTCATGGACCCGATATCATTGTGTTAGATACATGTGATCCATGCCCTGGACTGTATCCCTATTACTATACTAAAAAAAACATAACTGCTTGCTATTTTTTCTTGGTATTCTCAGTTGGTATTTTCAAAGGCACAATATTTTATTCTGCAGTAGAAGAGTCTGCTTCTAACATGGAAAGCATTCTTTAAGTACTATACAATAACAGAAATTAAATAAAATACTAGTGTATAGCATGATATAGTTTCAAAATTATATCAGACCCTCAGGGGATAAAAAAGCCATTTGAACGCCACCTTCATCTTGCCTGGCAGCCTGTTCTGTGAAATATGAATAGATAACCATATGGACTTTAGGACTTTGCAAAATGCAACCTACTGCTTTAGGAAAACAAACAAACAAAAAATCCCTAGGTCAAATTCAGAGGTAAATCTAAGTAAATCTGAAGGAAATTTAAGTTGGAGTAGCTTATATTCTTCTGCTGTGCGACATCTGAAACCTGTTGCGGTGCGTTGACCCCAGCCAGCAGCTATGCCCCCACCCAGTCGCTCGCTCACTCACACCCATCCAGCAGGACCGGGGCGAGGGGGCGTGAATTGCAAGGGCAAAAGTGAGAAAGACCTTGTGGGTTGAGATAAAGACCTATACTAAGTGACCAAAAAAACCCCAACAAACCCAAAATCAAGTGATGCAAAAACAATCACTCGCCACTTCCTACCCGCAAGCTGATGCTCACCCGGTCTCTGAATAATGAGAGAAACTCTTCCCCCATTTCTGTTGCTGAGCGCGCTGCTCTGTGGCACGGAATGTCCCTCCGGCCACAAGTCTAACACACGGCACCGTGCGGGCTGCTACAGCAAACGCCTTCTGAAATTAATCCACTAATCTAAACGTAGATGAAGCCGAATTAGTAAAACCTCAAGATCAAAAGGGGCAGAAAATGACTGTTACTGGAGGCAGTAGATAACAAAAGGATGTTTCATTTTCTCACACTTTCTTTTGGAAATTGCTGTCCAAATTAAAACATTTTAGTCATCTATGCAACATTGTCAAGCTTCGTATAGCTTTATACAGGCTTATATGTACCTAATTCAGTATAAGGAAATCAAAGGGAAATCATTTCCTTGATGCCATCTTAGATTTTTACAGCAAAATGTAGCTGATTGTTTTCAAATTACTTGATTTACATCAGAAAGAATGTTCATACTGGATAATAGACACCCCAAAAGTTAAAGGTTGGCTCAAATGGCAGCCCAACATATGGTAGCTTAAATTTGGTATTCTTTCCAGTATCCTTTTCTCTGTTCCTTTTTTTCAGCATGATTTTTTCTCAGTCATCCATTTTTATATTCTGTTTTCAAAATATTTGTTTACTGGGAATAATCATCTGAGTGCAGTCTAATAAAACACATACAGTCAAGCAAAACGAACTCACCTGTTCCCAGCAGTGAGGCACAGAAAGGATAGCTATTAAAGGTCTGTAGCAACTAATAACATCTCTGCTCAGTGAAAGGCGGAGAGCAAAGGGGAGAAGAAGTGAGCCTTCCCATTGGATTTAATGAGTAAATGAATGCCAGCACCCCTGAAAACCACTGGAGCGTACAACGACCTCAGTTTGTCTGAACTGGGAGGAGTTCAGCGAGATGAACCTCGCTTGCTTTTATTATAATGCATGAATCTCAAAACTATTTTAATCACAAACCGGGGCACAAGTTTCACAGAGGTTTTGCAACGAGTTATCTAGGTGAAGGAGACGGGAGGAAGATTCAACCAAGTCTCTGTTCACGTACAGAAGTGTTCCTCAGATCAGTAAGCAGCAGGTTTAACTGCTGGTAGAACGGAGATGAAGCAGGTATGGAAAAGCAAAAGTACATACCATGCACCTGAAAAGCAGGCTTTTCTAATATGATCAGTCTTTACCTTACGGCACATTGGTTACTGTCAAAAAAACCTGAGAAAAGTGGTTTGTACTGTGCACATTCAGAACTAGAAAATACAGAATGTTTTTAGTGGTCAGGTAAGAGATTAAAAGTACGGTATTCATACACACCTTTCTCATTCAACTTTACACATATCTTATTTTAAACTCATATATTTGAAGCCTTAGCTTATAACTTCCAAACTCTGGGTTATAACTTAAATGTTCTTTCATTGACCATTTGTTTTATATAATTATTTAAATTTTTTTCAACAGAACTAGCATTTGGAATTCCAGGGTTGCTATAACACACACAAAAATTCGTCAAAGAATATAAAAGATATTAAACTCATATGAAGTATATTTAGTTCAATGACAACAGCTAGGACAAGAATCTCTATATAAATATATATACCATAAATGATAGTCTTTGCTTGAAGAATTCCACCCATCTTACCTGAAGGACAACAGGACACTTGAATTTTCACTTCAGTTGTTTCATACACAGTTGATTTTCTGGGCATCGATATTGCTGACGCTAAGTTGCTCATCCAGTGACACATCCTAACAAAAACCAGCAGTAATTCTATGTTTGTTTGGGTTTTGTTTTTTTGTTTTTTTTTTTTTTTTCTTCTGGTAATTAGGTGGATTACACTTTTCTTCTCAACTGCTTTTTACAGCCGAAGAAATTGAGCAATGCCTTAATACAGTTTCCTTTCAACCACAACGGAAAGGTTATCTGCATGCTGACACAAACCTCTCCGTTCCATTATCCCAAGGATCCATCTAGAGTTTCAGATTTGTCTGGTAATCCACGCTCTATTAGTACACTTTGCATTAATCAATCTTCTCAAATTATTCACCTTTTGAAAAGCGGGCACCTCTCAGAGCAGTCTTTCACTTCACTCAGAAAACTTATCAGCCTTTGCACCCAGCCAGATAATACGTCATTGGCCCCTGAAAAATGGTTGCAAAACCAAAAAGGAGAAAAGTTGTGCCTGCCTTTCTTGCATAAAAAACAGGGAAGACGTCTGACTAGGTACTCAGCCAGTGGTAGTTTAGTCCTGTATTACATCTTTAGACGTCTGCCGCTTATTTTCTAGATTTGTTTCTAGAATGGTTCTAGAGTCTATCGGCACATAGTTTAATCAGAAACAATTTCTCAAGCATTGGTAAATAATAACATTAAAGCAACATCAACAGCTTGGAAAGGCAGCATTGTTTCCCATATTAACATGAGAAAAACGACCTTAACCAAGTTAGTTCTTATTCTTTACATCCTGACAGCATACAGGTCACAGCTCTTTCTGCCTGATGTGAACAAGAAAGCATTTTCATATTTTTATTGTTAAATGTTTGTTAATTTGTACATTCCAATGTTTCTAAGTAACATCCATTTTTACTAACGTTAACTGTAAAGAGCAACCCAGCCATGCTCAGTTTTCCCCAAAAGAGGCCGCCAGGATGGCTGTGAGTGTAACACGATGGCAGCTTGCCTTGCCAAACACAAACTGCCTCTACAGAGTAATTGTAGCAGCAATTCTGCAGCGATACAGTTCATACGACACGTACAGTTGCAGCCAGCTCAAAATTAAGTATTTTGGTAATAACAGCCATAGAGCGTTGTCTCTGAAAAACAAAAGATTTGATATGAAGGCAAAAGGATGCTAGATCCTACAGATAAAAAAAAAAAAAAAAGAAAGAAAGAG
>VYXH01003301.1:137467-257467 GCA_013397275.1 Burhinus bistriatus
AAGAAAGAAAGAGCATATGGTTCTATTTTTGAGAGGGTAAGAATCAAGAGGGGTTCAGGAAAGTAAAAACCATTTTCTTATTAAAATTAATAAATGAGTATTAAAAGAGGTGAACTCTGCCTAGTTTTCTTTGGATTCTAGCTTTCACACAAAACGGTTGCACAGGTTGAGATATAATGAAAAGTTAGTGTATCAGAAAAGTATAGAATAACTTGAAAATATAGTCGTGGACATATAAAACTTCAGTGCAGTGGACTTGTTTTGATTTACAGGAGATGCAAAGGGAATACTGCTGTTGGAGTCAGACACTTTCCTCTATTCAAGAAACCTACTTTGAATTTCTGCGGTTACTGCAGGAAGATGGAATTTCTCTCTTCATGGGTCCAGTGACTGGTTTAATGTATCTTCTGTCAGGCTGCTGCTGTGGATTTCATCTCTTAAAGGAAAGAAGTAGAGAAAAAGAGTAGTAAACTGCACAGCAATCTGTAAAACTATTGGCATTTCGAGCGTGTTCAGTATGTCTCTGGGATTAAAGGCAAATGGTGCACACATGCTGATATTTTCTCTCTGTTTTTGAAGGACATAGTGTCCGTGTTTATTATATTAATACTAATCCAAGCCTCTATAACAGTATAGTATTTTTATTTGACAATATTGTGGTCCTAAGATCATTCCTCATGTTGGGAGAACCTTAAAGCAAAGAGCACCTCACCTACCCGTCCAACAGTCCACGATAGAATGACAATGATTCATTCACTGGATGGGAAGAAAGTTCCTTGAGATCAGTCTTGAGAGCAATCCATCATCAGACTAGCACATTAGCTTTCTTCAAATTCATTTGTGAGATTCTTTGCAGGAAATTGTGGTTAATAAAGTAAGGAAATGACAGAAGAATATTAAGGCCCTATTAAAGCATTAAACTCAATTCTTTCTCAAACACAATAAAGGACAGCTGGACAACCATCTACAAAGTTGCGTTTATTTTCTAAGAAATAATAAAACCAGTGTGTGTTCATAACACCGAGTCTTAAAACACCAACCAACGTAACACTTTCAATTGTCATTCTGTTTTCACAGCCGAGGTGAGTGCTCTCATCTGGTGACTGTGCCACTAATGTAACCTCGGTCCGAACATCCAGGTCAGAATCCCACACTCCCAAAAACAGGGCCTGGGAAGGCATGATTTATAAGGTGCTGGTCTCTGAACTCAAACTGCTGCCTTGCGCTTCCTTAAAACCTGCAGAGAGCTTTGGATGAAGTCTGAATAAACAGCTGAATTTCAGGTTGATAAAATGCTCTGTGAACTTAAAATATTGAGTGTTACATACAAACATTAGTCTTCAGAGTCTCTACTTTTTATGGCCCAGCTTTCTAACATCCTTATGAGAACTACATTAGAAAAGTATAAAGCATACTTGTGGACAAAGAGATAAAACAGGAAGGTTGGATTTAAAAAGAAAAAAGAAAAAGCAGAGGAAAGAGAAGTGGATGGGCAAATATTCCAGAGAAAGTATAAAGATATCATTTGTCTTGTGATTTTTTAGCAGTTCATCATCTTCATTCTTGTCTTCTGAGGATCCATCTTTATCATCAAATTCACCAACACTTTCTTGCCAGGAGTATTTGTATTTTAAAAAGCAAGAACCTGCTGTACGTTTTGACTTTGTATGTGAATTGCTTAAAAAAAAAATAAAAGCTGTAGCTATATCTTATGCAAAGTGGTGAAATACATATTCTACAGTGAATGGCAGGGTTTTGGCTTTCTATAGTAGACTCCCGATTTCATCTAAGGATTTTTACATATGTGTGTGTATATGTATACATAGTTCTTATTTTTCTCCAGTAGTAGTATGTTAATGCATGAATACTCCTTTCTAGGAACTAGAACCCAGTATAGATTCTGATGTGGCAGGACGTTGGCTGTGGAGCTGTAATAGTCCCACGTATGATTTACTATCTCCTCTATGTCAGAGACAACAGAAGCTCACTTTTTGTTAATTTTAAATACTAGAGAAAAACCGGGTAAAAGATTGATCTCCCAGCTGGTCTGCTTTATGGACAAGCTAGAAGAAAATTATGGCAATTCACATGGGCACCTACCAGTGAATATTCGAGGAAGTCACGGTCTCGTAGCTCGCTGTGTGTTTCGCTGGGCACTCCAAGGGCTTGGCAGTCAGTGCGAGGTCTCTCATTTTGCTAAGAGCTACCTCTCGCATTCACATGCGAAGGCCAACTACGCGTGCAGTGGCTGCAGGAAATTTATAGAGTCTCTTTCAGCGAGTAGCAAAATTAGCCTCTTCACCTTTCACAGACCTGAGTGCTGCATCTTTTTCTGAACAGGTAAAATCCCTTATATTAACAGTGTTCCTTGGGCAGCATCTTTTTCCTGGTACTCTGTCACATCGTATCATCCTCTGGGCTCAAAGGCCACACAGTAATTAGACCCAGAAAGTGACCTTAGCAAGGAAAGGCTTTAGGATGTTTTTATATTTAAATTCTGGATATGTAAAAGAGGGGTTTTTTTACAGTGTAATCTGCTTCTAAAATTAACATTCATCCAAAAGCGACACACGCACTGAGTTTCTGAAAAACAATTTTTATGCTGGATTTCAATAACTGTCAATATATGATTTATAATTGTATTAGAGCGAGATACCGTAGTTAACTCTCCCAACATATAAGAAAACATCGCCATCTGTTGCTGCATGCAGTAAGTGCAGCTACTTTCTACAGCTGCCGTTTGTTCAACCCATTTCATCGCCTTCTGCCTACCTCTGCCGTTACAAGAATTCGCTTGTTCTCAGAAAAAGCTGGGCTATTCCTGTTTCACACTAGAGCAGCTTAATGATTTTCAATGAACTTACATGGTAAAATGTTGAAACAAGCATAATACTTTTATTTTTCAATAATGGGGTTGGTTAAGGATTTATGGCATCTATGTCATTGAGCAAAGGGTGATTTCTTTAATTGTTAGATTAGCTGTTGGGGTGGCTAACCATCGGGCTGCTGAGGAAAACCAGTGCATTTAGTGCTGTCACTGTTACTTAAAAATCCTTGACTCTTACCTTGATGCTATAGTGAAACAAATGGCCTGAGGTGACTGTTGTGGAAAAAGTTTAGAATTTGCAATACAGAAGAACCTGGAAAGAATTATAATCTTATTCTAACACATGCTCTTTCTAAATTTCTAATACATAATATCTAAGAAAGGCTTTCATATTTTTATATATTAAAATTTTCCTTTTTCTTTTTTCACTCAGATACTTAGGCTCACCATTTAGTCTTTTAATGGCCAAGAAAATAAACAAAACAAAGAAATCCATGCAAAACAAAAATCCTTCAACTCCAAATAAGATGTATGGTGTCTACAGTCTTCTGCTTTTTTCGCAGTTTATTCCAATTAGCTTGCATACTTCTAGTTTCTTAGCTCAAGTTGTACTGTGTTCTTGTTTTACCATTAAAAGTCACGCACAAGTGGTATAAGAAGGCATAGAAGGCTAGAGAAATTTGATTGCATTTAGGAGGACAGTGGGTCTTTCAAACTCAACAATCTGCATTTGAAACTTTGCTTTTCAATTCTTACAGACACACATCTGATGGGACAGGAGATGGAGCAAACTAGATTTCACAAGAGGAAAGCAAAAATCTGTTATCAGTGCAAGTTAACCCGTTCTCTCAAAAGCACTTTTTACTCTTATTCTCGTTCTTTCTGATTAAGTGTCTCCTGCTTTAACTTCCCCATCCTTCCTGTTCTTCCTCAAGTCTTCTGCTAGTTCCTGATGCCAAATCATACGTTATTTCATTCCCTCTAGTTCTGATCTATAACTTCTTGAAAATTCGACTAACAGTATCACTTAGCTTGTGAAACTACAAATAGTTCAACACTGATGCCAGCGTGGTCGTCTTATTTTTTGTTCATAACACCTTATTTACAAAAGGCATAAGCAAAGTACCTTGTTTACACATACGGGCCGCACAGTCTCGTCAGTGTCCACAAGGCTTTGATTCACAAAGGCTAAATTTATGGATGCTAATCTACAACCAGCAAAAAGGGGCTTCCTATTATGATTTGTCGATTGGGCACTAAATTACTGCATTGACCATAGAGGCACTCTAGGAAGATTAGCCTCATCAAATTAAAGTTAGTTTTTGTGTATAGTCACTGTAGAAATACCACGATAGTATGTAATTGATATGAATCTGCCTTTGAGGTATTTTATATATCTTTCTCTGTTATGCTAAAATTTATGGATCACAGCTACTAATATGACAGTTCCAGATTACTTACAAATAATGATCTAACTAGTTTTCCAATTGTCACTTTTTTCTTCTGTTTCTTCCTCCAGCTCCTTATTTAAATTTTTATTCTTCAAAAGTAGTAGAACATCTGTCCACAGAAAGTCTGACTCCAGCTGTACTTGCCTCGTACTTGTATAACTAGCTATGAATACAAAGATACATACAGTTGTCACTAGATACTGGCAACATGTGCCAGTGTCTCACCACCCTCAGAGTGAAAAATTTCTGCCTAATAACTAATCTAAATCAACCTTCTTCCAGTTTGAAGCCATTACCCCTCATCCTATCACTACATGCCCTTGTAAAAAGTCCCCCTCCAGATTTCTTGTAGGCCCCCTTCAGATACTGGAAGGCTGCTATAAGGTCTCCCTGGAGCCTTCTCTTCTCCAGGCTGAACAAACCCAACTCTCTCAGTCTGTCTTCATAGGAGAGGTGCTCCAGCCCTCTGATCATCTTCGTGGCCCTCCACTGGCCCTGCTACAACAGGTCCACGTCCTTCTTGTGCTGAAGACTCTAAAGCTGGATGCAGTACTCCAGGTGGGGTCTCACCAGAGTGGAGTAGAGGGGCAGAATCACCTTCCTCGACCTGCTAGACACACTGCTTTTGATGCAGCCCAGGATACGGTTGGCTTTCTGGGCTGCAAGCATTCATTGCTGGTTCATGTTGAGCTTCTCATCAACCAACACCCCCAAGTCCTTCTCCTCAGGGCTGCTCTCAATCCATTCTCTGCCCAGCCTGTATTTGTGCTTGGTATTGCCCTAACCCACATGCAGGACCTTGCCCTTGTTGAACTTCATGAGGTTCGCATAGGCCCACCTCTCAAGCCTGTCCAGGTCCCTCTGGATGGCATCCCTTCCCTCCAGAGCATCGACCACTCCACACAGCTTGTTGTCATCCGCAAACTTGCTGAGAGTACCCTCAATCCCACTGTCCATGTTGCTGACAAGGATGTCAAACAGCACTGGTCCCAGTACTGACCCCTAAGGAATGCCACTCATCACTGGTTTCCACTTGGACATCGAGTCATTGACAACAATCCTTTAAGTGCAGCAATCCAGCCCGTTCCTTATCCACTGAGTGGTCCATCGGTCAAATCCCTGTGTCTCCAACTTAGAGATCAGGATGTCATGCAGGACAGCGTCAAAAGCTTTGCATAACTACAGGTAGATGATGTCTGTTGCTCTCCTCTTAACCACCAGTGCTGTAACCCTGTCATGGAAGGTCACCAAGTTTGTCAGGTATGACTTGCCCTTTGTGAAGCTATGCTGGCTGTCACCGATCTTCTCCTTATTTTCAATATGCCTTAGCAGAGCTTCCAGGAGGATTTGCTCCATGATCTGACCAGGCACAGAGGTGAGACTGACCAGTCTGGTAGTTCCCCAGGTCTTCCTTTTTCCCTCTTTTTGAAAATGAGGGTTACGTTCCCCTTTTTCCAGGCAGTGGGAACGACACCAGACTGCCATGACTAAGATGTAGTTATGATTGGACCTTTTTTCCTCCGTCTATATCCTAAACCCCAGACCTGAAGACTAATTCTGAGACACAGATACTAGCAAAATTATAGGATTACTCTAGGTGTACATTATAAGGGAGATCTGAATCTATTTTATCCATCTCTGTAAAGCATTCTCATTCTAATTTTCTGCTGTGCCTGTACTCTGTTGTTATCTTTACCTTTCCTCTTACTGATGTTATGAGTTACACGTATCTTTAAAGAAGATGACTTTTATACCGCCTGCTGGGCATAGCTTTTCACCACGATCTTGAACACTGTTTTTTTAAGTCGCAGGAGAACATCTGTGAAGTAAATGCTTGTTTTACAGCCAGGATAAATAAGAAACAGACGTATAAATAAGACAGCACACTTGTACCATAGCTGAGTGGAAGTCAGTCTTCTGGCTTTCTGCTTTAATCAGCTTATGTATGGGCTTTGTCAGAATATATGAGTGTCAATGTTTCATAAGCATTAAAAATTTCTTTTAGTAATTATTTTTCTTGCTTAGATGTTACGAAACAAAGACTCCTTTTTTATAAGCTGAATTTTAACATTTTCTTCAAAAGACTTATTTTTGTATGGTGAAGAAGGCCACGTCCTTTGGGGTAAAACATAAGATGTATTTTCCTTCAGCTCATCAGTAAAGTCGCATCATTTCTTTGCAGTTTTGTCACCCTTGACTGTAATGATTTATTGTCTTAGAAGCGACACACAAAGAATATTACTATCTGCTTGTTATTTTAACATGCGACTACCTATGTCTTAACCCTTCAGTTCCCAACATCTTGCAAGGTTTTAGCCTGATAACTAGTCAGCACGTTCTCATAAAACAGGAACTCAGTCAGATCCAGAAGATGATATAGACATCTACGTGAGATTCAGGGGCATATGTTGCCAAGGGGCAACGGGCACAAGTTGGAACACAGGAAATTCCATCTGAACATGAGGAAAAACTTCTTTCCTTTGAGGGTGACAGAGCGCTGGAGCAGGCTGCCCAGAGAGGTGGTGGAGTCTCCTCTGGAGATATTCAAAACCCGCCTGCATGCATTCCTGTCCAACCTGCTCTAGGTGAACCTGCTTTGGCAGGGGGGTTGGACTAGATGATCTCCCAAGGTCCCTTCCAACCCCTACCATTCTGTTATTCTGTGATTCTCTGACATTCAAAACTTGATCTTGAAAACCTCCACAAAAATTAAGCATAGAAAAACCAAAAGACAACAAATATGTCCTATTTCCTACATTATCACTCAAGATTGTTGCTGCAGGAATGCAAACAGAGCATCACACCTGCCAGAAGATTTCTGGTAAGACACGGTGTGGCAACATTTCTGCCCATTCTCAAACACCTGCTGCTACCTGCTTAATGCTGCTGTGGCCACCAGTAAATTGTTTGAGGAAAATGACCCAAGCTGAAATATGTAAATACAAAACAAAACAAAAACCATGTGCAGAAAAAATTCCAACAACCCCCCCCACGACAGGGTAATTTCACTGTTCTAGTTTAGAGAATAGTCCTACAAACAGTTGGACCATTAAAAAATGGTCTCAAGTGGCTGACGACAGACCAATGGGGGGACTTTTTTTGACTGTATCCTTATGCCTTCATTCTGCACATATTCTGTGAAATTTGTTTCCCTTGGCATGTAGGTAGATCCACTGACTGAAAAAATGCTAAAGCAATGCAAGAGATAAGGATAAGGAGAGTAACCTTATAAGAAAGAAAATTCATCAGCAACTTAACAAAGAAAACAACAACAAAGTCAAACAACTCCAGAATCTGTCGAAGTCAGAGGTGCAGAAGCCAGAACAATTCATTAATGCTCCATATAAGAAGTTCTGAATTATTTTAAGAGCACTGTATTTGCATTTTAGATATAGCAGAATGAACTAATTATGAAATGTATGCGTCAAAGATTTCAATTTCAGGCTTGACTTTACTTTGGAGATTAATTTTTTACTTTATCATTTTTGCAGGCATTTCAGTGGACAGCCTTATTTGAATGTTACTCATTGTTCAGTGATGTATGAAGTGTATTTAATCAACGTGAAGAAAGTAATATTAAACTATTATCAGAGGCATCAAATGGTCTAAAAAATCTCAAAAGGAAGGTCAAAAGGTAACATCTCTGCTAACAATATGAGAAACAATGTATTTAACTTATTCTTTACATCCAGGTTTTTCATGGCATATGCATTATCCTTTTTCACATAAAATTACAATGTAAAATGTGGGGGTTTTATCCCCTTGATTAAAAATTTTATATATGGGGGACCAAATAAGTTTTCAATTTTTTGCTAAGAGATAGTTAAATAACTATTCTAAAGTTGATGTGCATTTTGAATGGCTGGCTGCAAAAACCTTTGACAGGACAGTCCTTTGGTCATCATTAAATCATTTGTCAGTGTGTTAGTTATTACACAATAAGGTAATTGCCAACAAGGACAGTTCTTTCAAAAATTCACGTTTCTGCAAGTATTGCAAACCCCTCTTTATTAAGATCCAAAACTGATCTTAATAAAACCATCACATGAGCCTCTATTTTAATCTTTTCAGGGACACCAACACAATGACAAACATGTCATCTTAGTTTTGACCAAGACATCTAGATATAAGAAACTATTTGTCCAAAAGCTATGAATGAGAAAAACATCCATTTTTGAGCCAGCAGTTCCAACGCCATTGTCCAGCGTTGCTCCATGTGAAGTGCAGATGGGATTTCAGTCCCTGTCCAACCAACCAACCGCCACCTTCTAAGAGCATTTTCACAGTGGGTGCCATAGGTTGAAATCTTGTGGATATGAAGCCGGAACTCTTTCAATGCCACCACAGACTTAACCTCAGTGGGTTAGGTTAGTGTGGAAGGCACACCATGCCAGCTGGAAAAGTCACTGCCCAAAGGAACCGGAGGTATGCCAACAGGCAACACTTTTTGACAAACTTAGACTGGAAATATTTATTTTCCATATTCGCTGCCTCACACACATGGATAGTATAAACAGTAATGGAATGAGAAATATTAAAATAAATAAATAAATAAAATCCTCCCAAATCCCATACAGCTTGCACTTTCAATGTCAAGGAAGTTGTCCACTCTAGCTCAGAAGTCCAGAAGTTACTTCTGAAATGAACAGAAAGGACTTGAAGGAAGAAACTATGCGCATGCAAACTGTTGACAAGGTAAGATGTGCTCAAAGGGTAACTTCCAGTGTCAGTTTGAAGTAAGAAATGAATTCATTACATAATAAAAAAGCACAATTTGCACTCTGGCTTTTGGAGTAAGTGTCTGATTAAGTTATGGATAACTGATTTTTTTCCTAGTTGAAGATGTACTCAAAGTTAACTGTGTTCAAAGAAATTCGTTTTATACCACTATTAAAATGAATTACTGTATCCTTATTGTCTTTTCAACACATTTGTGATACCTCATTCCAATAATAGCTGATGGCTTTGCTTTTGTCTCTATCTCCATTACATCAAACTTGCAGTTTCACAGGCATAAAGCAGTAAGACTTCTCGACTGGGGACTTCTATAGTGAATGGGCTATTAAGAATGAGCAGTACTTCAAGTGGCTAGTAAAAATGCTTTCAATGAAAGAGCAAAACATTACTTGAATTTGATACGTTTGCTTCAACAAACCTTCTCAATTTCTGCTTTGACTTAGTGTGTTGCAGAGAACGCTGTGTATATTTAAAGTTAACCTCACACAAGTGTATTGTAAATGTTTATACAGAGTAAGGACGTCTGATATACAAGAACATACAGACTGACAAAGGAAAATATTACTGTCTTCTCAACCTTGGAAGCAATGAACATACAAAACCATCTGAAGTTTCAAAATAAGTATTCTACAGGTTCTATTACATCTTTCATATGACCTTCATTCTCCAAACACAACAAATGCCTTTTAAACTTCACTACCATGAAGAGTTCCTTTGGCTTGCAGAAATCAAGCATAACTAAGTCTTTTCAGGATTAGGATTATACTGTCTTGCAGAATACTTTGCCTTCTAATTTTACAATCAGAGGTGACTGTACAACATCCCTGGTACAAAGTACTATTAGAAATGCAACCGGCTATTTTAAACAGTTTTTTATGTGACTGGCATTTTCCCCCTTTTTCAATGAATAGATGTATTGGCACATGAAGGCTACTGAAACTACACAGCCTAACAGATAACAGTCACCTACTTAAGCAGACAACTTTTGATTCAATTCCTGATTAATCATTTTATTGAGCAAAGTTAATCTATCAAGTCTAGATTTAATACAGTTGTAAAATGTCATCATTTAGAGTCCGGTCCTGTCACCCTAAACCACTCCAAATAGTACTTACTGATTGCAAGAAGTACGTCAATGTGACTAAGAATGGAGCTGTATTCTTCGAGGGTTACTCTCCTGTAACCCTGCCCAAGCACTGACCGTCCATGGTGGTCATAATGGGTGCATCTAGTCGTGATGGCAGTATCTGGGGCTCAAAGGTGGTTTCGGGGAGACAGATAACACAATAGCCAAGGGCTAACTTGAGCAACACTGGTACTGTGGTCAATGTGCAAATATGACTATAGGTCAATCATCTTGCCCTCATAAACACTGAACAGCCCAAGAGCCCTTTGAGCTCTCCCACATGGCAGTGGGCTGCACACCAGGATCTCCCCTTGAGTAGAGACCCCTCTCAAGGTTACTTCTCGAGATTCAGAGATTCCTTGCCACAACAGATCTGCGGTAAGTGACTAACAGATGCTGAACTTCGAAATCTGAACTAAGCGATATAAAGAATTTATTGCACCTATGAAATCCTTTAGATATAAACCATTGACCAAGTCTGGAACTAGGACTGGATCCAGCCACACCCAGACTCCTCTCTGAGAAGGAATTTAGAAAACAAGGGGGTCCTTTCTGAACCTCGACTCAACAGGAGGGTCTCCCTGACAGTTTTGTCTGACCCTGTCCTCTATGCAGTAAATAACCAAGTACACTTTGCCATCGAATCTTTTTAAAACACCATCGCATTTACTATCAAACTTTGTTAAATCCATGTTTTATATCAATAAATGTATCGCTGCTTCTTTCTACAAGTGAAGTGCATCGCTCCATCCACGACATACTGTAATTTAGGATTACTGCATAAAAAGCTGTTAAATGCAAATAAGTACTACAGGTATGAAAGGATATCAGTGGGCTAAGTTCATCCTGTGCTACTGAAGTACCTTTATTGGTGACTATCTGATTTACAGATGAACATTGATGAAATAAACAACGGGAAAAAAGTTTCTCTAAAAAGCTAAACACTCAGTATCATGCTATTATAAAAATAGCAGTCTGAAAATAGTGTTTCAGCATTAAAGGTCAATAGAGCAAATCCCAAAGCTTCACTATATTTCTTGTGATTTATCAAAACCAGAGACTATTTTCATTTATTCTTTTTCAAATGGCAACCTTCGCATGATATATCTGCATAGCAAATTAAACCTACTCCACTTTGTTAGATTTAGCATAAACTAAGCAAACTACCATAAATGCTATTTCTTCTTGTGCTGTAATTACTGCATTAAATTCTCTGTTTAGAAGGATGGGCAACATGTACGTTACCGTGTTCCACAAGGGATTCTCTGCTTTGGAATGTGTCTGCTGGCAAGGTGTTGTTGTTCTCCCTTCATGGCCATCCAAAAATATAGTTAAGTCTGAGAAAATTACAACGGAAGATGATTATTAAGTAGTTAAATTAAAATTTCTTCCATTCTTTCATCAGATGTATTGTGAAACTACAGGTGGCAAGTTGAAAGTCTGGATTCTGAAGCTTGAAGTCTGCGTCACGTGCTGAAGGACATATTTAGATACAGCTTCCACAGATTCTTGGAAAACATAACCTGAACTGTAACAACACCCTGCAGCTGATCTCATGCACTTGAACTTACTTTCAAAGACACGTGTCACATTTTCATCTAAGTCTACCATTCGAGTTTTGATTTTTGAGCTTCGCTTTAAATAACTTCTTGACATTATGGACCACTGAGATGCAAAAAACCATGACGTATTAAAATAAATGTTAATATGTTAAATAGCAAATATTAAAGTGTTAAATAATAAATATTAAATTATATAGTAAAAAAAATGATCAGCTCATATGTATTATCAGCTTGAAATATCACTAAACAACAATTTAACAGTATCATAACGTACTTCAACTACATCATCTATTTTAAAGAGGCCCCCCCCTTAGATACACAAATATATGACTGATTTAGACATTTCATAGAAGTATACTTGATTTCATGCATGTGCTTAAATTTATATTTGATTTATCACTTAAATGACTTAATAGAATGTTCTACCAGAGTTGTCTTACAATTTTCAAATATAATGACCACTTAGAGACAAATTCAGCATATTAAACTTTCCCTTCAGATTCTTTGATATATAGATCTCAGGTTCATAAAAAAGTTCATTGAATGTTAGATGTACTCATCCTGGATCACTTGGAAATCCTCGGAATCAAAGCTGGAGTTGAGGCACATTTTTCTTTGAGGCGTCTATTTTTTTTATGAATAGAGAGGTTTCCTTATCTTCCATAAGTTTCTGTGAAATTCTACAGGCTTTAAGACTCCCACTTTTCTGCACTGAAATATAGTTCAGGCATATAAGAGTTTCAGTTAAATCCTCAGAAATTATAAGATCTCCAAACCAGAACGTAGTTTATCTATGACAGTAGACTTTTAAACAGTTTAAAGAAAGTATTAGAAAGAGGTAGAAGAATAAACAGAATGAGAGTCAAATGATCATGTTAATTTAACATCATCTTGTGTTTAAAATAACAGACAATCTGAAATAAAGGATCTGAAGGAAATATCAATTAAAATACTTTCTGCTAGCGATTTCCAAAGAAAAACTCCAGAAGATCCGGTACACTTGCTATGACATTTACACAGGATGAAGGGCTCAAGAGATGTTCACAAAGCCTCGTAAAAGAGCATTGCGACACTGCAGATCAAACAGAAGAGCTAAAAGATGCTGCACTCTACTAAGAAGCAGCTAGAGCTTTTGTGCAGTTTGGGTACAAAGAAGTAGCAAATTTTTGTGGATATATTTTATTTCTTTAGTTTTGGTTAAAAAACAGATATGAGATTTCATTTTGCTTTGTTTTCTATTTGGTTTTATCTCCACACCTGACTATAGGTCAGAGTAACTGGAACTAGGACAACTTTACTTCTAGAGAAGTAAAAGAAATCTGCTCTGGAAGCAGCAAGAAATAATTGAGAAAATGTGAGTTTAGTTATCCTATTCAATTTTTATTGAATTCAATCAAATATCTTTGCAAAATTCAGAAGAGATTTGCTACTTTGGCAAGAAATGAAAGTCAACAATTGAAATGAACATAAAATCTAACCCTCAGAAAAAATTCACTTGAAATAAACACGATTGAAAGTGACTGTAGTTCAATTCTCCTTAGCAAGTTAAAAGCTGCTAATATTAGAGCCAAACAAGTGTAAACTGACTCTATTTAAAAATAAAGTTTTGCAGCAACAACAACAACAAATTGTCGACAGAAAAGCAACTGAAATTCAGACCTTCAGATTATTTTTTTTTATGTGCAGTGGATATATTCAAGCTTATTTTAGATAACCGGTGGCTCTTGATAGCAATGTATACAGTGCACATCATCGTACTACAGGCTTCAGCGTGATGAACAAGAAACTGATCTATGTGAGGTGAAGAATACCGCATACTGACCTTACCATATGAATTTATTGCTTCAATTTATTGATTTATAGCTTGAATTTCAAAGATTAATCCATTGCAATCAATGATAATTAGACATATAAACGTATTTTTTAAAAAAATCTGTCCATGCAGCATCCTGCAGAGCCTGGCATACTATTTTTGGTGTGGATGGCCAAGATAAGGACTCAGATCACCAACTGCAGTTAAACCATTTTCTCTTTCTCTCTAGAGAGGAGTCCATTCTTGAAGGTGTGAGTTGGGAAGCTGTTTGAAACACTCCTTCATTGAAGTTTTCTTAGCAACTGTTCTTGCCTACATTATTGTCATGAGTTAGTAAGGCCCTGGGATGACAAACAACATATAGTTACTCGTTCTTTTTTCTCTTACACATCCTTACCACAGTTGCTACAGGCTACTACTTTTGGTTTACGAACATTTGAGAACTTTGGTCGCAAAGTTCAAAGGAAGGAGGTGTATTTATGGGATACAGTAGGATGGGTAGATGAGCAATTCTGACACTCAGGCGACAGAAATGAAAGGCCTTTTCTAACTTCTGTTAGGGGATTTTAATTTATACACCTTAGTTTC
This sequence comes from Burhinus bistriatus, assembly GCA_013397275.1. Classification (NCBI taxonomy): domain Eukaryota; kingdom Metazoa; phylum Chordata; class Aves; order Charadriiformes; family Burhinidae; genus Burhinus; species Burhinus bistriatus. Next base: position 151,572 of record VYXH01003301.1, read on the forward strand.
CAGTATACAGAAAGGCAGAGAGCTAGGCTTTAGCCGAGTTGGGTTGCTGGAGACTGCCCAAACTTTGATGTTGTACACGTTTACAATAGGAAGCAGCCGTCACAAACGTGGTTAGAAGACAGTCCTGTTGTTATGCTCTCAAACATACTGTGGAAAATAAGTGGCATTTTCTTCAGATCCCAGAAAGGGGAACATAAGGGTCTCTGACCTAGCTGTTTCATTCCAGGAGACCAGCCAGAATTGCAATAGGATTAAACAGCTGCATCCTCGGCCCAGGCAAAATGAAGACTAATCCGCGTGTCGTTACCTGACCGTCTTGGAGAAATCCAAAGGTCCACATGACAGTACAGTGAAACGCAAAGATTTAGATGAACCTTACAAGTTATTTGAATTATTTCAAGCTGTTATGTCAATTTTTAGTTCATGTTCATTTTGGTAGCTAATTGTTTTTACGTACTTGTCTTTGGGTGGAAAATGTAGGAAAGTACCTAATATAACACTCAGGGGCTTAATATTACACATTCCTGATGAGTCATAGCTCAGACTCAGTAAAACACAGTTGTCCTAAATTTTTTGTTTCCAATGTCTGGATAATATAAGGACAAAACTTTTCCACTTATTACACACATTTTATATAATAACCAGTAAAACTAGATCCAAGCAATGCTCACTCATAGCAAAGATTTATAATCTTAATCTTGGTTTAAATTGTTAATACACGTTTATAAGATGTCCTACAACACTGGTGAGATGTGACACTATCTCATTTGAGCAAGATTAGATAAATTAGTTACAGTTCATAATCAGAAAAAAACATGGAGTTAAAGTTATCCAAAGAGATAAAAATAGTTAGATAAAAATTACAGTTATGATGAGTTTTCCTCATTGTTATAACTTTCACACTTAAAAAAAAATAATTTACATTGTAACCACAAAAAAAACCAGGAAGCTTAGTCTGGTTTTGAGTCTTTTAAAACACTAACATTTTATAAAATCTCCCAGTCCTCTCTTACGCTAAATAATAGAATCAGTTGGGATAAGTATCAATGTACGGAAATTCACACGAGTCCGTCAGTCACACTTACATGCATCTCCAGTTTCTAAAAAGGGGACAAGCTAATTGCTTGTGCTAGTTTCAGTCTAAGGAGCCAAGACTGACATTTGTCATAAGAGATCGTAGCAAGTGTTTAAAAGCCTAAAACATGTTCCAGGTTGAAGTCACTGTTTGACTTCATATTTCTATTGGTTCTGGAGTTATTGCAAAATAATATCTCTTGAGCTAAGAAGTAAGCTAAAGTTATGCTTTGTGGATGCTTTGTTCATTGGAATGAACGCTATTTCACAACACTTTTCTTTCAGGTTCGAAGGTTTCTTAGATACGTAGAGAAGGTAATGTAGGCAACGCTGAATTTACAATTATTTTTTAACCTGGTATTGGAGTAAAAGTTGTAAAAAAAGATAACAAATTTGTTTTGCTGCTAGGAAGCTGTTGCAGCGAAATCGTGTCAGTTTTAATTCCTTGAACTAAGTTGTGCACTGGCCCCGGTTCTCCTGACTCAGAGCACTGCCTATAATGTATCAGCCACTCATTGATTTACATGCTTCGTCAGCTGGAAATTAGTCTTTATCTTTAAATTTCTTCTGTTCCTAACAGCACTAGAAAAAGGCTCTCGAACCAGACACTCAACGAGTGTACACCATGGTTCTGTGAAGTTTCTGCCAAGTTTTCTGTGTTATTATTAGCGAACATACTAATTAATAATAATGAACATATGCCAAAAGGTCTTTGCAGAAAATCCTATGAGGCTGGTAAATTTCAACACCTGGTGAATTTTTCTAGCCAATTTATAAGTCTTGTGTGTTGCAAATGAAAAGCTGCTGACATATTTTAAATTATAATGAATTAATGGCTGCAGTTACAATAACTAAATACATACAAAAAAAATAAATTAGTACCATTACAGAATCTCTTATGTTTGTAGTGTCATCTGCCACTGAGGGTTTAGAAGTCTAATTTCTTGCAGGCAGCACTAGGTGGAGACAGCGATTCACACAATGCTCCTGACAGGCACTTTTCCAGCTGCTGATCCACACTTACTGCCAGCTCACATTATTTCATTTTTGTGTTCAGTTTATTACAGTTTGCAGGGTTACAATTGTTTGGGTGGTTTTTTTTAGTAGTTGTCTCAAAGAAAGTGAAATAAAATTATTCATGCTTCGAGTAGCTAGCAGGTCTCCCTGAATCTCTTTCACACACATGTGCGCATACGTAAATCACAAAACTCAAGGCAAACTATAAACAAAGTACCAGAGTTTTACTTCCAGGCTTAATATGTGTGAAATTTATGTAGTAAAAGTTACTCTGATCATATTTTTATTTGAGCCATAAGAAAAATCCTTACCCATGTTTTGAAATTTACTTTTTAAACTAAAAATATATATTCTTATACTCAATTACATCAAGTCTTTGTGAAACCAAGGATCCGTTTGAAATTCCTGGAAATAAACAAAAAAATAAATCCATACATGTTAATTTACTTCCCCCATATGAAGTCAATATATCGAGGCTACCAAGGCGTATTCAGTTGTCCTTAACCACTGAACAGTCTCCCAATTAGCAACTAGAGAGAGTTTGCACATGCCAGTCAGGAACAATGATTGGTATCGCACATCCCATCCCTTCCTTTGACTTCATATAAACTAGTTGTGAACATTTAAGGGATGCTAAAAGAAAAGCCAACAGGGAAAGATAATTGCACGCAACTAAACAACTGCCAAGAGACAGCTTTGCAGGTATTTCGGGTTAAAATTTAAGAAGTGGCTAGTGATTTAAGAAGGTATATGGCATCAGTACGAGACAGCATGTAATTAGCAGAAAGTAACTACGCAGTACAGTCTGCAAATCTGACATGTTTGAATTATAAAAAGTTAAAAATCAGGCATATAGTAATTCCTTTTATTTAGGCTGCTGTTTAAAACAAAAGCAGCTAGAGTTCTTGTACTGGTGTACGGTCTCCCTATTGCCTGAAAGATGGGACCTCCTGGCAGTGACGTTGTTTTGACTTAAAAAATCATTTAAGCACACTGAACTGGAGTGTGGGCTGATTTCCCAATGGCAATCAAACTTCAAATTTTGAATTTGGCTGAGCCTAGCTGTAGCTGACTACAATCTATGCAGTCACATTGGGACAATACATCCAAAAGGATCCTCTTGAAAACATCTGCTCCAGTTAGCAAAGCCATAGTAGGTGTTTGGCAAATCTCACTAGCAGACTGCTGGCGTTTGATCACAAACTGGCTGGAATTAATACAACCTGGGCCAATTTCTTTGGGTTTGTTTGCACTATTGCACCTTTCAAAGGGAAAAAGAAGAGAAGTATTGATTATTACTGTGCTGGTAGAAGCTGTTCGTGACTTTTGTTCAACAGCGAGAAAGATGAATTGGCTTCACCTATCTGAAACACTTTCAAGGTATCCAGTTCTCTCTAAGAAGTGAACGTACTCGAATTTGCTGATTGATATGACAGACAACACATCCAAACTAAACTAAGAAAACACAGGGTTGTTTTTCAAGCAAGATAATAGTTCTCAGAGAACACGATGCTGTGGTCTGTAGCTGTCCTACAGCTTTTTGCCTAGTGTGAGGGGAAAAAGAGAGTTGGGCAGGCTGCTCGAGGGTCAGAAAGTCAATGGCTGAGGTTAGTTAATATACATTGACCTCCCTGGTAACCATTCACCAAAGTTATCTGTAATATAATTTACTACTGGAAGTAAGGAACTTCTATCATTAATACGTGCTTCCATCCAATTCCACCTAAGTACTCATAGCTTAATCGGGATTATGAGTTTTTCTGGCTATTTGGGAAATGAGAAGGCTCCTACCAGTTTTAATTAATGTTTTTTGTTGTCTTTAAAACATATTTTCAGTGCTGACATCTAACCTGAAAACAGATGCTTAAGTGTTCCTGGTCATATGAAATGGACCAAAGAAGACTTCTGAACATCCTGGTCAGGACATGGAGGACTTGTGTTTATAGTTTGTGATGCAGACTGAAAAAAATCCAGGCTGTCCTTCCAGAATATTTTACCACCAGCTTATTTTAGTCTTCAGGGCCTAGCAAATGAACAACAAAAACAAATTATCTTTTTCTCCTAGTTCCATTTTTTTCAATGACTCATTCATATATTTGATATAATTAGACTACTTATTACTAAAAATCTAGTTCTACTTTTCTAGGGGGAAGTGTTACAGACTGAGTAGCTTGGGGGAAACAAGTAGATACCTACTCAGCCACCCATCTGTAGGGAGTGGTTTGTTATATTCAAGCAACTGCAGCGTTTATTTATAATTTGCAGTAATTCTGCATTGCCAGAGTCGCTGTTACGCTAGTTAGTTTGTGTTTGTCTTTTTTTAGCCCTTTTCTGAATTATGGCTATTTCTTGATGTGCTCACAGTACCTTCCTTTACTTCCGTTTCAAAGAGGAGGAAGTAATTACATGCAATCTGTCTTCCTGATTATAAAAAATTTCCACAAGCCATGCTGGGTACGTATATTTGCAACAACCAGAGGAAAGGGGAGATAAAAAACATCAGAGAATCCATGACAGGCTACAAAGAGCATCAGGGTAACCACACGCTTTGGACTTGATTTTGGGGAGAGCAGAATGAATTTCAGAGCAGTATTTTTCCCCTTGGTAATTTGAGCTTAAGCACTCTGAATAAGACATAGATACATCTGTTTGGTAGGATGAACGTTTTAAAGCCAGCTATGAAATAACTACTTTAAAAAAAACACAAAACAGTTCTCTCCCATATTTTCTGATATTCCTCCCCCTTTACATGGGTACCAGTAACATGAATTTCTTCTTATGTGGAAAGGCAGACATGAAATAAAGGATTAAAAATAAAAGCTTTTAAGGTATAAAAAAAGGACCCTTCCGTCTTCTACCAAGAAACAATCATATTCTAACACTGCAATGAAGAAAACTGCAGAGCAATAGATAATTTGGATATGTTACTCTATGCAATAATTACTTTGGTGAACCCAAAGTAGCCCAATCAGCATGTCTTTAATAAACACATATGAAAAAATTAACAGATTAGGATTTAATTATTGCCATGAACAAGCGTTTTTCTTCAGTTATTCAGCTTGCACATAGCAGTGCACATTTTTTTCTTTTTCCATCTTTAGTTTCTTTGTGTTTAATACAGACTAAAGTTTTCAAACCTTGGTACTTAAGGTTGTGCTCTGAATTTTGTAATGAAGAGTAATCAGATTTTCAAAGACTCTTTGGTGAGGATCCTAGAAGTGAGCAGGAACTGCAGGCGCTCTGGAAAATCCAGTCACTTTTTGTATTAGGCTTGAAAAGATAGACTTTACTCTAAGAAATCTAAGCTAAAACAAACCCATTTATCGAAATTATGGTCTATGTTTAGTACTTGTAAAATATAGCCGTTTCATAAAATCTGATGGAAACTAATACTTCTACTTGTAAGCCATGGTATTTTTCACGTGTCTGATATTATGCTAATTATATCTCCAAGTATGCTTGACAAAGTAAGGTGTTCTGGACTCTACATGCAGGGGCTGAGGGAGAAGGAATGAAAAAAAAAAAATCCTTTCCCTATAAAGAAAATCTTTGGGAAAGGCCATTGCTTTTTGAGATCTTTATTTTACTTCTTGCCATAGCTATGAGTTAACTTCCACTAGAGAAGTCCAATACAGCTGAGGGAGAGGCACTGCTTTGGGTTGCAGGTCTGCAAGTGATATGTGGCATCCGTAGCACTGCCCTGAACGGTGCCGTTCTTTAAGTACCTACTGGGGACAACAGGGTTGGCATTCCCGGTTTACTGCGGAGGGCAGAAAAGCCTTGCGTGTAGCTTTGTTCCGTTTTCCATTTATACGGTTGGGGTGGGGAGGCCACCCAAAGCGGTGATGACGTACTCACTTCTGTAAGGTTGAAAGGAGGCAGCAAACAGTGAGAGCTGACAGTTTGGAAAAACAAACCCAGTACGCAGGATCTCAAGTAGCTATCTGGGGTGCAGGTACTCTCAAGGCAACTACGCGTGGCACATATGCTATCCATGCGTCACCTATGTGCTAATCCCATCCTTCTCATACAGTTGTGTTCCTGCTCCTGGTCACAGTTCCCTCCACACACACTTAGCCTTTCATGTTGTGTATAGTCTAAAGTATATAAATTCTTGCAGGTTATTTTCAGATTACCTATGTAGCCACTTGTTGATATATCAATCAATATTTAAGTCAAATGTAGCAGTATAGTCAAATGTAGCAGTAATATAGTAAGGGACAGAAGTATGATCAGACAACACGTAGGCATGAAGTCAAAGGAAGAGTGGTTGTTACACAGTAGAGTATAAGAGAAGTGTCCGTGTGCCCAATAGACCGGTGGGGACAAAAGCAGTCTAAATGCTCAAGTGAAATATGTAAAAAGTAAGGACACAACAGTGCCAACACGGACAGCTATATGCATGAACAACGTAAAGGACAGGAATCTCAAAAAATCCCCAGCCCTCCAGTATGGGGTTAAATTCCCAGCCACACAATCCCTACAAACCCCCCAAACAACAAAAGGCACCAAGTCAGCATTCTCACCTATGCTGTCAGATACTCTTCAAGCCATCTTCATCAGCCATATATTCTGTCCCCACGCAGTATCATTTACAGTATATAAATATGATTACTCACATGCAAAACTACAACTACCTTACATTTTCAGAAAATGAATAATATATAACCTTACTGAAATTCTTGCTGAGCTGAAACGAGTGGCAAAACTCCCGTTGATTTCAGTGCAGCCAGGATTTGAATCATGGACTTCAACAACAAAAGACAAAACCCCATAAAATATATTATTCTATCTATAATTAGAACTATCGCTCTGCATTTAATACAGTTGCAAAAAGTCAGATGTAGTTCTGTGAAATGATGGTAAGGTGTTTTTTTTAATGTGCTTTACATACATTTTTTTTTTAATATATTAGCACAGTGAATGGTATGGAAGGCGAAGCATGTGAATTAAAGTTGGGGCATGTCCCTGATAATTCACACATGCAACTACTGCCAGATGCCTCTAACTAAACAAATTTTAAAGAGAACTTTTTTTTTTTTTTAACCTACAATGTTTATTATACTAATAGTCAAAGCTTTCCAATGCAGGCAAAATAAATGGCTTTTAAAATTCGTGTTTTCAGTTCACACTCAGGCTGTATTGCTGAAACTCTGCATTCCAGCCCCTGAAGATCTAATGCACTAATCTAATGCACCGTGGCTGACCTATTACAGATGATTATAAATTACAGAAGTCCTTGTGTTGCTATGATTTTCTAGAGATTGCTTCTTAAAGCCAAAAGGTGCAAAAAAAAAAAAAGCATAAACTATCATTTCTTCTGTCTGTGCTGGATTTAGCTCAGTTAGAAATAGGAATTTGGAGCCATAACCAGGGTGCCCAATTTATCTACTCTCCCATATGAAATTTACACCATAAGGAAGCAGAAGCAAGTTTAGTTCGCTAATATAAAATTACAAGATTATGGATTCTGTGCTGCCTAGTCTTGGGAGCCTTTGCAATTTTTCTGTAATACCTGTGCTCCAGTTACACATGTATGAAATGAGGAAAATTATTTCCTTCCTTTGAAAAGGTGACAAATTCATTAAGGATTGTGAGATGCCATTATACAGCAGCAATGTCACGCAAATATGTAGTTTAGAAAAATAAAAAATGCATTGCAGGTAAAACTACAAAGTTTGTACTTTTGAATTGTTATGACTTATTTTTGTTGGGTAATTATTTGCCGGATTAGTGTGTTTGAAAATTAATAGCGATGTTCTTTTGTTTCATTTTATGCAATTCTGGAGACCAAAGGAGACTCAGGAATTAATTGTAGCCTTCTAATAAACAGAATGATGTAATGACGTATTTAACATTACTGTTTTTTGTTTAATTCCAAATAAATTGCAGATTTTTTCTCTGATGTGATAACTAAAACAATTACCATTTTGAAAAAGGATAATTAATCTACAATTTTTTCACATTAGATCATATATCTCTAAAGAGTGCCCACAGATTTGATGGTCTTCAGCTGCTGTGTATTTATTTTTCATTTTTTCTAGTGATGTACCGCCCCGTCAGTGCTGACATTTAAATGAGTGAGTATTCAACACAAATGTGATCATTTGTATAGCATCCAACGCGGCACCATACTGAGATGATTGCTTCTGGGAGCCATCCATGGGTTCTCGAATAGGGGGGAAAAGCCAGGCAAAATTTTATCAATTTACATTTTTCTGTGATTAATTTTTATGCAAATAAGGGCCCGACCATGCTCCCATCTCACCTGAATCATGCGGATCATCAAAGACAAATTGAGCATCACTTATTTAAAAAATAGGCTTTAAACTACTCTACAGCTGTGTTGGAAAATGCTAAGAGCAGGGCATGAACTTTTCTAATGTAACAGGAATAGATAAGAAAATGCTTCTTTTTGCATTTTTGTCCACACTGTGATAAATATGAATCTTAACAAAATCTTTAAAATGGTCTTTGTTTTATATTCCTTATGCCCTTGTAAACATTTGACTATGGGAATGCTACATCAGGGGATTTTTCCAATTCCAGAATACAAACAAATGTACTTACAAAAAATACATTGCTTAGTGATGAAAAAAATTGTATGGGTTAGCATACTTAAAGTACATAGTCTATTTACATGTTTAGATAGAATTCAAGAAGTCATCCAGTGGCATACTATAGCGGAGAAGGCCTTACATAAACAATCTTATAATATTAAAGTAAAAGCTGTTAAGATACACAAATAGCTAAGTTCTCTTTACAAATGAACACATTCTGCCTTATTTTACATATCTATATAGATATCCGTACACATGTATCTATCATAAAATTGGAAATTTAGACTTTGCTAAGCAACAGGCTTTTAAAAGTAATTTAGGATTAACAGGTTACACTGGTGGATATTTTATAATTACTGATATTAATACTGAAGAGTATAAGTGTGAAAAACTAATCTTGTTACTTACTTTAAAACAAACTTATATTTCTCTTCCTGTAGGAAAGCAACAAACCTGTTTCTTTTATGGCATTAAGGAATAAAGCAATAATATCAGCCACAAATGTAATTTTTATAGCTGTAAGATAAATAGCACTCAGAAATATGAACACTTGTCCCTCTAATTTGCACTTGAAGTTTGTATCCAGGTGTAAGAACACGTTCTCATGAAAAGTGTTCTCTCATGAAGAAGCTCAATTTTGAAAAGGCAGTTTCTCTTCAGAACTGTGTTCTGAAAATTGTAATTTGTAATGTCAGTTCAGAGACTCATTTTACAAGTCTTTCCACAGATCAATATCCCTAAAGCTAATCTCAGAGGAGTAAATGCGATGTGTAATGGAGAAAAGACGGTCTTTATCAGTTAGCGTTTAAAAAAAAAAGAGCCCCATGTACCAGACGATCTTATGACATTAGAGCAAAGATGTCCCCTTATGTATTACACATATGAAAGCTGTAATTTTATAGGTTTGATTAACCCACAATTTAATGAGTTACCTTTCATTAAACTGTACAGCTGAATGTACATTATTTCATATCCAACTAGAATATATGTTTGCAGACGTGCGGAGGTGACCAATTTTATGCTCAGACCTTCCCCTTAAATCCTACAAGCCCCCTATCACTCATTAAACTACTGACATAACGAGTGAGATCATAACCGTAGCAAAGCCAGCAAGAGTCCTGATACTGTTTCTCAATAAATCCAGACCTCCGTCCGGCCTCCAACCTGCAGCCAAGAACGCCACCACTGATGCTCTTAAATACCTCAGCCAATATGCGACCCATCATTTTTGATGTTTGTATCTTCATTCCTCTGCCTCCCCCAGTTACGAGTTTTGAGAAAGACTGTGCTATGGTAAGTTTGGATCGTATCTAACAGGTTGACTACATAAATGATACAATTCAGCTATTCAGAAAAAAAAAAAGTGAAACCTAATGCATTAGGGCTGAAGACAGTTAATTTTTTTTAAAAAAAAACAAAAAGATTCTTCCCTGAAAAAAAGATGTTGAAGACGACCAAGTTAAAGACAGCAAAACCTGTTTAAAATATTACAAGATCAATTGACCTATTTAGAATCCTACTAAATGGAACCAAGATTAAAATAGTTACCATTCACTGTCTTTCAACAAGCTTCAGCATCTTCTATATAAAATATCCTCTATGAATGCATTAATACAGTAAGAGATCTATCAATATCGATATAATTTCTTACAAGCTGTAGTCATGATATCCTACTGGAATAGTTCTGCTATTATAATATGTGAAAAAGTACTATGTGGCAACTTACAATGAGGATTCTGAATCAACTAAAAGTGATATCCTGGTGTTTAATTCCAAACACTTACCACAACAATCTTACGGGCTATAAGAGAGGCATAAAGAGATTACTTCACCAGCCACTGGTATGCATTCTAGGATGGAAAATATCGGTTGTTTAATAGCACGTGATCATACTGCACATATTTTAGGGCAAGGAGTGGAAGGATTATAAAACACAGTGTACGCATATCTCTCCTCTCAAAGAACATTTGCGGGTACTTCACTTGCCATGGGAGTGTAAAACAGCACTAAACCCGAACAAAAATAAGCATTTATATAACATGAATGCCAGTATTCCCAGTTACAGTAACAGAAAGAAGCAAAAATATTGTATTTTCCAGCCTAAAAAAGAAATCCACACCTATCCTTTAATTTAAACCAAGCGAGTAATACATATGAAAGGGATTTCCCATGCGTATACGTATGGATTACAAGGTCCCTTTTTTGGCAGTCTGGGAAGATGATGAAGAACCATTAACAGGCATGTTGAGGCATACTGTTGGCATCCACAGGGCTGTCAGCTGAGGTGATTTCAACTGGTTCAGCTGCAGTTTAAAGTCAAAGACAATTGCCACTAATGTAGAAGACCTAGTGTGTCCCTCAGTAGTGCACTGGCATCCCTTGACTCACAGCGATGGTCTCAACTGCAGAGCGGGCACGAGGGTGCAGTTGGACTCCAAGCACAAGGACCAAGCTTTGAAAAATACAAAAATATTCTAATAGTGCAAGAAGACAGAGGTATTATGAAAAGTAATTAAAAAGAGCAAAAGAAAAGGAAATGATCAAAGCAATACTGTTGTTGTGACGTGTCCCTCCTTCCAGAAGTTGGGTGGCAAGTTGCTCCATTTTTGCTGCTGAGGTACCAACCTTTGGCATTAGGCCCAGGTACTAAAAGCACAATGCTCAGAGGGAAATGCTCCTCGGAAAACAACAGACTTTCCTTTCTGGATATGAGCAAGATGACCCAGAAGCAGAAGATCAAACTTAACTGTCCTTAAAATATCTTTTACTGGGGTGGATGCTCAGAAAAAAATGTAGGTATCATGGAAAGGCGAGATTTTGGAACTAGGTACAATATTTATTGGAGAAAATAAACAGGAATAAATTGGAAATGAAACTTTATGAATCTGGACAAAAAAATATATTTGCATATAATTCTTACTGAGATAAATGTTTGGCTAAACTATTTCTCTTTTGCTCCTTTCACATATTTTCCTGAACCCTGTTGCTGTTACCTAGAATCTTAAATGTTTATTTTGGAGTTATTAATATTTGACAGATTTTGCATATATAAACGTGGTCACAGGCTCAGCCAAGATAATGAGGCAAAAATAATGAGGGGTGGCTGTTGTTGCTAGAAGAACAGACTTGTCAGAGTACTTTTGTGCTATGCAAGTGACGTTTGATAGTCACATTGCAAAATTATGAAGACATTATCATGTTTCCATTCATACTTATGAGATGAAATGGGGGAAGTGTTACTCTGAAACATTCTGTATGACCATAAAGTAAAAGCTTAATTATGTTTTCAGGTTGCTCAATATCTTTCCCCCTTTTTTGACCTTTGAAAAACAGAATCAGGTCAATTTCAATCAAAATACATTTTTGAATTCTTGTTCTAAATTGTTAAAAAACCCCTATATTCCAAATTTAACCCTATCCAATACATATTTGATCCACCTCCCCATCCTATCCAGAACAAAATGTTCCCGTGATGCAGTGCCCTGTCAAGACAAACTTGCACTCCAAAACAGGGCCAGAACCTCCTGCAACGCAGAATTGCTGGTTACCCAGCTACATGCTGGCACTGCAAAATCTGATCCAGAAGCTACAACCGCAAGGATCTTATGTATCATCCACTCACCACATAGGATTCAAAGATGACTCCAAATAGCTTTTAGTCAAAAAAGCTTGAAGATTGAGGTAGGAAATTTCAGCTGGTTTGGATGTCACAAATTAGAAGTCTTAGTGATCAGAACATTGGGCAAGGATTCAGACTCTGCTTGGCAGCCTTACGTGTTTCCGAGAGGGAGACTTCTCACATATCCTGTGAATAATGATTTAGATAGGATTTTCTAAGACTACCACGACCTGCAAGCAATAATTTATCTGTACGCAAAGTCTAATCCATATAGACAGTTACTCAGGACTCAATCTGCTTTGTCAGACCATCTAAGAAACCATATTTCATGGGTTATTTAAAGAATAACTACTAGCATTACTTTTCACATCCAGAAACTTCAACTAATCCTTCTCTGTTACGTTGTAGTCTATAGAAAACATGAAAGAGCTCAAAGATTGCTTTATGTGGTTTAGTTCTTTCAGTAATAACTTGCACAGAGATTCTTGCAACAGAAGATATATGTTGACATACTGCTGTTAGAGTTTCATCGTGGTCAGGAATAACAGAGTAACTTGGGGGCATAAGAATAGGTATGTTGTGCTACGACACCTGCACAAGGTTAGAAAGTGTAACGCCATCTACGAGAGACCCAATGCCACTTTGGAGCAGCAACCAGAAGCCCACAGGATACCGTGAGCCTGGAACAACACTGGATTCCTACCTGTGGGCATTGCTATTGTTCCTGCAGCCCCAAGCTGAAGCAAAGAGACACATAGAAAATCTATTCCTCGTTATAACATAGTTCCTTACTTAGCTTACACTTTGCATTTTTTGTGTAAGGATACCAGTGTTAAAAACTACTGGGGAGTAAAGCGAAGGGAACATGAATATTGAAAAGTAAAATTTTTGCTGGTAGCCTCTGTTTATATAACAGGATAATTTACATGTTGCCTCTACTATCATGTTATCCCTGAACTTTATGGGAGATCTATTATTGAAGGATATCCAAATGGATGCAACAAGCATGTTGCCAAGACTAGTACACAACCTACCATAAGCTAAATAACTATGATTTTTACATATCTCTAGAACTCAAATATAGTTCAGGTTCTTTAGTTAACTGCACATGATCCGAACTGACCTCTGTACTCCTGGTAACAGTGCTTCCACAATCCCCTTTCATGACGTTTTTTTGTCGAGTTCTCTGGATTCTCCAAATGCACACTGTCAGCTCAAGCTCAAAGTGATATTACTTAACATATGTCAGTATTCAATTTCCTTACATAGTATTTATAGGAATATTTTAAAGGACAATAAAGTATTCTTACCCTGCCCAAAGGGAATAAATCCAAGAACAGAAAAGACGGGGGAAGATATTGGGGGGGGGGAAGAAGGGTTTGCTGATGAAAACATTTATTGATAACTAAGTAACTAAGAAATATATCATTCCTCATTTCTTTACTATTGATCATGAACCATAGAATGACAGAACGCCTGCGTTTGGAAGGAACCTCTGGAGGTCACCTTGTCCAACCACCCTGCTCAAGCAGGGCCACCTGGAACCAGCTGCCCAGGACTGTGTCCAGATGGCTTTTGAATATCTCCAAGAATGGAGACTCCACAAGCACCCTGGGCAACCTATGCCACTGTTCACAGTAAGAAAGCATTTATGTTTAGGAGAAACCTCCTGTGTTTCAGTTTGTGCCTGTTGACTCTTGCCCTGTCACTGGGCACCACTGAAAAGAGCCTGGCTCCATCATCTTTACATCCTCCCTTCAAATATTTGTACACATTGATGAGATGTCCTCCTCAGCCTTGTCTTCTCCAGGCTGCACAGCCCCAGCTCTCTCAGAGTCTCCTCAGGGAATGGATAGTCCACTTCCTTTGTCATCTTGGCAACTGAAGTGATGAAGTGTATACTCTTGGACTCCACGTTATAATCAAAATAGTCTTTGAAAAATAGATGTCAAATACAGACAATTTGATATATTAGAAAGAGAAATTCAGCCTAATTTAAGTGCAGACTTCTCTATGCAGAAGTCTGTACTCCTTGCTAGGCTCCAAGTTAAGAAATATGGATTCTGTTTCTTGCTAGCCTTTGACAAATCATTTAATATATCCACGCCTCGGTTTTCCCCTCTGTAAAAAGAAAGTACTGCCTTGATTTGTGAAGTCCTTTGCAATCATAGAGTGAAAAGTTCTATTGAAAGCTAAGTATTACTGTCAAAATATCAGGAAGATAAAATTAATATTCATAATATGACAGAAATATTTTCTTTGAAATGAGGGAGACGCATGCTAATACACAGCAAAGAGCTCTGTGGCTGTATTTAAAAATGGAGTGATATTGAGAAGGAATGTCAGGGAAAGCAGACATTTATCATTTTCTACATATTTACTTCTAACTATATAATCACATATAATCATTTTGCCCAGAAAGTGCATACTATAAAATATTGGTATAATAATCTCTAAAGAAAGCCACATTAAAAAAAAAGAAAAAAGGAAAAAGAAGGAAAATCATTTAACTAGTCCAGAGCAAACCACACACAACTCCAAGTTTTAATATTTCCTCTTTTTCCATTTAGCGAGCCAAAGGTATGTCCCTACTACGGACGCAGCATCCTTGAAGAACTAGACTGCCATGACAAATACGAGAGTATTGAAGGAATTCTATATAGATTGTTTTTCAGTGGTTTGGGGCGGGGGGGGTGTGGGGGTGGTGTTTGGTGTTTGTTTTTTGTTGTCGTTCTTTTAATATTGTCTCTGTCATTCTTTTAATATTGTCTCTGTGTACTTCTGCTTTCCTTGGCATTACAGCCATTTTTTCGCTCTCTTCGACGTTTTAGCTCTGCTTTGTCTACCCTTTTTTCATTCAGTTCTTGTTAACAGAATTTAAATTGCACCATAGTTAAGGATGAACTTCTGAACCCATCATGGCTGAGCTTCTCAGCAGCAAGTACTAGGAAAAGTTATTCTAAGAGCAAGATCCATAGAAACAAATGTACTTATTGCAGTCTCTAGACTAAATATGTCTTTAAAACCGCACTCCAGCAATGCAAACCTGCTTATGCCTGTCAGTCACTGGCATTGTTTTTTTTGAAACAGACCCTAGTTATTATGGTAGCAGAAAGTTCCTAGTTATTATAAAATTGTTCACACACAAACTGATACATTAAGACTCTACATTTCAGTGGCCATATGCTGTTCCTGTAACTCTTCAGAATACACATGGATCACTTTTGGCATCAGAGCTGCATCTTCCCTGGAAATCTGTATTACCAAGAGGTTTACCAAGAGGTAATATCTCCAAATAGTTATTGGACAACAGAATACAGAACATTATTTGCAATTTGTCCAATCCAAAGCCTGTATCAAGTAGCACGTCTTCTATTTGCACTGGTTCAAGACGTGTTTAGGATTATGGTTAATTTAATACATCTACAAAGTTCTAATAACTCCACATATATCAAAACCAAATCCGTGTTCAATCGTCTTGATAAATCACTACTTGGTGCACATAACATTTAAAGCTTTGGTATCCATGAAGTAGTTGCCCAGTGGACTACCTAGACTATGAATAACATTTACATTACAGATACTCACTTCTTGAATGAAGAATGAGGTCTTCATTATAAGCTATGAAAAAATCGTATTACCTAAGGAGGTTATATTTTCAATTTAAAACTAAAAAACCTAAAAATGTAAAAATATTAAAATAGCCTATATCATTCATTTAAATGTAATCCGTGATCAAATGTAGGAATGTATGTGCATATTTAAAATAAGAATATTTGAAAATTTTTTTAGGGTGTCCCCATTGAATGGGGAGAAAAGAAAAGTCCGAGTGCTTCCTTTCACTTCCTCAAAATTTCTCTCAGCGTTGATACTACTGCCCTAATGTTCTGTTTTCCAAAAGGCTGAAATCCTCACCCACCCCATGCTAATAATCAATGCTCTGATGCTGGATATCACTGGATTGCTCTCTACCTGGTACTATATAATCTAAAAAAAAAAAAATGCAGTTGCATAAAATGGTACAGGACGGGCAGTTCTGTATAACAGAACATTTGCCCATGTGTGTCTTCAGATCAAAAGACAGTAGAACTGAACTCATTTTTCTGCCTATTCAATCCTTTTCATCATCCTTAGAGACTTTTAACAGGGATGACAAAGGGGGCCATACATCTATGAATCCCTGAAGACTATAACAACCACAAAGAATTATCTGAGTGCTATATGAGATACGATGAACAACAACTTGAAATAAGGAATGTCAAAATTCAGTATAAATATTAAAAAACCCCATGTGCCCTGGCAATAAAATCTAAGTCGTCTGTGAAGGAAACTCTCAAGGAAAGTGTGTGCGCTTCACAGGATAAGGCCACAGAGACTAAACTAGAATACAGGCATTGGAGAGAGAGATGAACAGTTTGAACAAACTGTATTGTTCCTTCTCTGAAGAGAGTGATCAGCTGTGTCAATCAGTACTATTTCTGGTATGTTGCTGAGAGCTCTGTTTCTTCTACTTGTCCAGCGCAAGCTATGTTAAGACCACCAAATCAATTTCATATAATAGGAGCGGCAAGGGATCACCACCAGTTACTTGGAATCTTATTTGTCTAATCACAAAGCCACATTTTCTAACCAGTCTGCTGCTACTGCCACAATTCGGAACACGTTAAGAAGCTGGTACAGATTAAAACTCTCCCAAGTTTCCCACTGACTTGAGCCTTGGCTGCCATATGCCTAAGCCACCCTTAGAAAACACTAAGATCTAAGGAACTTAGCAAATGTCACCTACTATCTTAAAAAGACATCAACCTTTTTCATTTTATTATTCTTGTATAATTATTTAATCTGATATCTACACAGTGCCATCTAGAGATCTAATACATTTGTCTTCACTGTGGCACATCAAAAATCTTGCTTAACTCACCTTGAAATTCTAAGTGAAAACTCTAGCTCAGCCCTCAGATAAAAAAAGAATAGTAGATAATAAAGCTAGAAATTTCTTTATGAGATATTTTAATCTGGAGAAGATATTTTTTTAAAATAATGCAGTTGCTTTGGCATTAATTTTGGCAAACCCAATGGCATTGGGTCCATTCAAATAAGAATAGAAAATAAGAGAAAGTAAAGCCATTATTTGGGTACTATGTAGGATTAATGGTATCATAAACCTCATTACTGTTAATGATGAGGATAAGGTGTTCAAAATTCTGATATTTAGGAACTGCCATAGCAACACTTAGCTCTATCAAGTCCCATCGCTGATGGTGGTTGCTGCAGAAGAAATTTGAGCTACAAGCAATTAGAGAATGATTTGCCTCTACAGAAAGTTTGCTCCCATCTTGATAATTAGGGGTGGTTTACATTCTAGAATGATGATTTATGTGTGTTACATCAAGCTCACCTTTTTTATAAATTTTAAGCATTATCACAATTCACAGCTTTTTTTCTTTATAATCTTTACATTAAAAAGAGAAATTATGATGCTGCAAGAGATTCAAATCTGCAGCAATAGATCAAGTCCTTCTAAAAGTCCAGATTATGTCTCCTGCTCTCACATCAAACTACCACAAGTAACAGCTCTGTAAGGAATTAATTATGACCCTATATGAAGATCAAAATAAATCGCAGGAATACACACACACATTTGCTTGCTACCTTTGTGAAGTTGTCATCTTAGTATGTGAAACAGGCATTCAAATATTCAAAACTGTCTTTTTGTTCTAATAATCTTTTTTCATGTAGTTTGCTTCAAGAAGGCATCTCTGAGTAGCATTCCGTGATGACAGCCTGTGGTGGTTGCTTAAAGTGTGCAAGTCCTCAGACTACAAGCAAAGCACACTCTTACATGGGGCAACAAAATCACTTAGGCAGGAGTTTAAGGAAACCTAATCACCAGCGTTCTCTCACCAACACGGGCTTCGTCAGATGTAAGAGCAGAAATACTAGTTATTCAGATTTACAATTTGGGTTAACTTTCCCAAAAATCTGTGTCCTTGGTGTAATTTGAAAAAAGGATGTCAACACTTTATTCTCAGTAGGT
Organism: Burhinus bistriatus; assembly: GCA_013397275.1. Taxonomy (NCBI): domain Eukaryota; kingdom Metazoa; phylum Chordata; class Aves; order Charadriiformes; family Burhinidae; genus Burhinus; species Burhinus bistriatus. The sequence continues at coordinate 169,879 of VYXH01003301.1, forward strand.
AAAAAGCTATTTCATCTTGAAAAGGAAGAATGACAAACACTAGCAAACTCTTTTGCGGTTTAAAAACTCCTGTCTGTGCACATTACTCTTTCACAGAAAAAAAAAAAAAAATTAAAAAAATAAAAATCACTGTTTTGCTCTGTACACAAGGCTGCAACTAATTACGAGAAGAGACAGATGCTGAGTAGCCTTAAGGCTTTCCCTGCCACCACAGTGAGTCCGTGCGCTAGTCAACAAGCAGGTAGTGAGTGAACTCAAATGTTATCTGACAAGGCAGCAGATCCCATCACCTAGGGTTAGAATACAGACAAGCAAGTCCGTGTTCAAAAGTAGAGACAGAAAAATTTCAAGCAGATTGTTTCTGACAGAAATCATATCACAGCCGCACTTTCTGACAAAGTCTACACGAATGAAACTATACACTTTCTGTTTCCCATCTTCCCCTTTAAGAAACAGCCAGCATTTCAAAGGTACATTGAAGGTGACAGCTCAATGCACAATGGTTAGCGAGTTCTTCTTTGCTTGTTTTCTCTTTGGAGGTATTAGGAAACCTCTACTGCTTATCTAGGGGGTAGCAGAAGATTGTCCCGCTTTTTTCTAATCATTCTTTGTTTCCTAAACACTTCCAGTTTGCTCATAGATGTGAAACATTTGTTTCACAGCTTATAATTGTGGCACGGAGAAACTGCACATGACTATGTGGAAGTTTTAGAGAAGTTGCATCATCCTAAAAAGGAAAGTTAGCAAAAAGATGAAACCTGGCTATATTTGCCAATATCGTCTCCACCGCAAGACAAACTTTCCTAGGAAATGCACCAGCTGAATCCTAGCAGAGAATTTGGTTATTAGCTTCGAAACAGAATTTTTGCCCTTCCTCTACAATAACGACAATCTGCAAGTGAAAGGAAATTATATACATTTTTGAGCATGGCAAATCTCTGCAAAGTAACAGATTTGAACAGTTTCCTTGCTTTCCACCCAGAAAAGATTGATCTAGATTGATTTGGCTGTTTCACTGTGAGTAATGTCAAAACAAGACAGGAGGAACACAGTGTTCAATGGAGCACATCAGATTTTATGTACATAGGTTCTAGCAGTGCTGCGGATTTTGACCTGCAAGCTGGGCATTTGCTCCCAATGGCCCGTGAAAACCCCTAGGGAAGTTTTTGGGCTTTACTGAGTAGCATTACAAATACCACTTTGTTTTTCTGAAGACCAGTATTTTCCAACCTTAAAAATTAAATGGAGAACGTGAAGTGCGCTGGCTTACCCTGTGGTATCATTAAGACACTGAAGGTGAACGAGGCATTCATTTCTAAATATTCCTTTTAGCAGAATGGGATATACACACTGATAATTACCACAGATGAAAGAAAGGGGATTGTAAACAGGAGAAGCAAGTAAAGAAGTATCAGATATTACAGACGGAGCATATTCACCCTGTGTTAAACTTATTTTGTACTCCAGATTTCCTTTACATTTCTATTCCTTTTAGGAAAGACATTAATGGTTGTTTAATACTGTGGATTTGCAGCATTGATCTCTACCTTTACCATTACTAAAATGACTGTTGCAACACGTTTCACTCGAGATTATGCTAGAAGACTAGTGGTGTAGAATATGGAAGATATGTTTGAATGTCTCCTTGTTGGAGTCAATCGATTTTACAGCATTCCCTATTGTGCAGCACACTGATTTCTGTTTAACACGTTGGCTTCAGACATAATTAAATTTACGTGGCTTGGGATGTAGTACCTTCCACTCTGGAACAATGCTATAACTTACATCATTTTCTAAATTGCTTCATTTTTACAATAGTCTCCGGTAGATATTTATAGGGATTAGAGCTATTAGAACTACATTACCAGCAGTAGTACTCAATTATATAGTCCTACAATAAATTTGGCTTATTAGCCTTCCTACCACACAGAGAAATTAATTTTTATTGTTGAAGGTTCTTCTGTTCTAAGCTAAAGTATTTTATAGAAAATCAAATTCCTTGTTAGCAGTGATAATTTGTCCTTAAAAGTCTAGTTAGCAAGGCTGTGGTTACTATATGGAGGTTTATCATACTATAGCTGCTTTAGTCAACTCCTTTAAAGTTACCGTCTCTGCTCACTGATACAGTAACGGTAGTGTCATACACTTTATGAACAATTTAAAAGCAGTTAGACTTTGGGGCCAGTCATGCACATCATGTGTAGATTTGAGTGTCCTGCCTGAGGTTATGAAAGACCTACAGCCCACTTCTCTTTAAAAGAAGTCTGAACAACCAAGAAGAGAAAAAGCATCATTTGCAACAGCAGTACATTCTGCCAAGTTATTTCCCCATTTCTTCTGACAAACTCTTTGGATCTCTGCTAGGGAAATCAACAAGCAATCTGAAAGGTGGGGGACTGGGAAGAACAAAAACTTCACAGCTTTTGTGTTGAGAAAGTGACCAAGAAAAATCAGACCTAAAAAAAATTTAACTAAAACCTTGATGATTCCAGAACTCTGGTACCTCAAACTCGGTACAGAGTTTCATTCATCCAGGCAGACCCTGAATTTAAGAGCACTTAGGCTTTGGACCTTTCAGATTAAATGAATGGTTGGATGACTTACTCAAATAATAATAATAATAAGCTCTTTCTATAATCAGATGAGCTGCCTGGTCTCTGTGAAATCATTATATCATGAGCGCCTGAACATCATGAGTTCTTCTTGATTAATTTGACTAGCCAGGAAGGCAATGTTCACAGAAGGATGAAAATTACAAGAAGTGAAAATTACAAAGAGATTACAACAGAAAATGACTAACATAGCCCAGTGACTCAGTTAATCCGAGGTTACTCCAGACATACAGTAGGATGAAAAATCTGCTTCAAACATTAGCTCCTTTTGCACTTTTTCATCCTGATCTTTGGAACAAAAGCTATTAGTCCATCCCTCCTTAGACACGAGACCAGCTGTTTTAAGAAGCACTGGGCAGCTATACGCAGGCAAATCTTTATGTATTTGAGAGAGGGTCTCTACAAGCTTGGGAACATTTTGTAGAAGCTGACCAGAGATGACATATTTGGAAAGAAAAGTAGATGAGTATCCTTTATCAGACATGCCAAAAGCTTAACCAGTTTATTAACGAGAGCAGTGCTCTTGTAATAAAAGCAGGAGGATCGTCCCTTGCTTTGGCTGCAAAAAGACAGGTACAGATCAAGGCTTCCACAAGGAGGGGACTTTTGCCTGGTAGGATTCTGTCAGTACTGGAGTTCACCAGAATCCAGAAGGAAATAGTAGTGTTATATTAATACATCCATCTGGCAAGTTTCCTAATGTTCACTGATTACAGTCCCTATAGACTTAGCAATTTTTAATGAAAGGAAGACAACAGGTTACTAGAGGCTCTGTATTAAGATTATGTTATATCAGATCCACAGAATTTTCCTCTGTCGGATTGAATTCTCTGAACTACAAAATTAGAATCAAGATATCCAAGACTGATCTCCAAGAAGAGTCTTCTCTGCATGCAGCCTTCTCTGTTTGTGTGTGCAGCAGACAAATGTTCTTAAGAAGCTTGGAAAGAATTTTCATTTTAAAGTATATTTTTAAAATTTACTTTCAATATCAAAATACACTACAGAGGATATATATTTATCCTATCGGGAATTTTAAGAGAAACCACAGAGGGAGATGTATACTTTAATAAGCATGTGGCTGTCTCTTTGCAAAACAGAAATAGAAGAGGTCTAAGAAATCATTTAAAGGCTCCATAAGTTTTTTGCCAATAAAAGAAAAGTAGGTTAGGCCTGGAAGGAATATCCCATTTACTGGATGAACATGCATGTAGTACTGATACTTAACTACTTTTCGAATGCTACAGAAATGGTACCCTCGTCACCACTGTTTTGTGCCTTCATAAATTTCTACCAACTTAAAGGATATTTTGACAGTAATGTTACTCTACTTTCGTGATCTTTTGTCTATTTTGTTGACCCAAAAGGGCTAAAAGGCATAAAAGAAACTTTTTGGAATCTGTTAATACTAAATTCTGTAGATTTTCCAAAAGTAGTCACATGTTTTCTTAATTAAAACAAATTGGTGTTCACTGCAAATGAAACAAAGTAAGCATTGGAAGGAGTGGCAGATACCTTCTATTAGTAAAGTACAATTACTTTATGAAAACAATACTACTAAAGAAGCAATTTAAAAGCAAGCAGTATGGAGTATGACCTAAATATTTCTGAAGGACTCCTTAGAAATTTTCATTACTGCATACCATCACGGCAGTAGGCGTGCTTTGTTGTAGCTATCTCGTGACTCCAAATGAAGAGGATGTTGCACATCAAGGAGCCTTCTACTCAGAAGCTAACGTGTCTCTGGCGCTTTCAAAAAAACCACATCGTGCTTTCAAAGTTAGAAATATTAAATTTAAGAATCCAAGTGCCTAAACAACTGATTAGGGACTTCTTAGGAAACAGACCCTATTGACAGTGAACTAAGGATAAGCAGTTGTCTGAATTCTCTCTCTGGATTGCCTAAGGGCCCAGAAGTTGTGTTGTCACACAAGCTATAAAGCAACACAAGCGGATCAAGCACAGGTACTCATGAGAGTCTAAAATAAGATTTAAAAGTGTACTCTACATGTACTCAAAAGTGCTTATCTGTGCATTAAGATCTTATTTAAGGATGGCATGTACCTCCTCATAAGTGATTCACTCAAGGTGTTTTCTTTGCAGATGAAAATATATGTGAATTTTCTCTTAATTTGGTGATAAAGCCTTGTTGTAAGGAATATAATGGCCAATTTCATGTGTAGCCTACAGAGGTAATTTTTTAAATTACTATTATTTGTGGGAAAAAAAAAAGCAAACCAGCACAAGGACCAGAAGAGTCTTTTGGTCACGTTACTGATAACTACTATGATAAATACGCACATAGTGGAATTGTGTTATTTTAGCATAGGCTAATGAAAGAAAGTAAGGGGTTTTTCTCCCTCTCTCTCTGCTGTTTCCAGGTAGTTGTTGCTAGTTAGTCCATACAATTAGCGGATTTTTTTGTTCATCGGGTGCTTACAAGGGCAGGAACTTTGCTTTGGTACACATTTATAAAGTGCTACATGTACTTCTGGTCCTTTAAAAAAATAAACAACACTGGTATGCTTCATTTAACACATCTAAAAATATTTTTCCCCCAGGAACAGCAAGCAGGCACTCTGTAGCTAGCCACAAGGCCAATGAAGTATAGTGTGCCGAGGCACTGAGGATTGTCTCTCTACATCTCACTGTCCATTGCTACGATCTCTGGCTCCTGCTTAAAGGTCTACCATGCTGGGAACTGGTTATTCCAGTAGTTAATAATCGGTATTGGGTACTGTGACTACATACATCTAGACCAAGCAGTAGTCATTTTGACATAAAATGGCTATTTAACTTGGCTTTTTTGCTAAATGAGGTCCTTTGCTAAAAAAAAAAAAAAAAAAAAAAAAAAAAAAAAAACAAAAAAAAAAAAAACAACAAACCACAACCAAAACAAAAAAAAACCACCACAACACCCAAATCATTTTTAATTACTTTTTTAGCCCTCGACCTGGTATATTAAAGAAAAATAAATATTTGTATATAAAAGGCAAAAAAATCATATAGAAGCATATGCTGTGTATAAAGAAAACTGCTTATATACTTTTCTGACAGAACATGCCAGAAAGCAGTATTGTTAAAACATACCTTCTACAGTTTCCTTTGCTTCCTTATCACTGGCATTATTTGCTGCTCCTTCCCGTGTTCTCCTTCAGGGCACCATCCATTGGCAGAGGCCGGCTGTTCCTTTTATGAACGCGAGATTCTCTATATGGCCTCTCCTAAAGGAAGTTTGATCGTCATTGACAGTCGCCCTGCTGCTCTCAAAGATGCCAGGAGGAAGAGCTGAGGGGCAGACAACTAACAGAGACAAAGCCATTTCCATACATGATGGCCACGAATTCTGCCTCTCTAGAAACACACGAGCAGTGCAACGTTTACAGAACTAACATAGCTTTTGTATGAGGAAGACAACATGTGCTCATTTATCATCAATTTTGCATCTCAGTTGCTTTTGCTGGATATTCATTAGATTTACCTTGTGGCTGGTTTGGGTTTGGTTAGTTGTTTTTTTGTGGTGGTTTTGGTTTTTTTTGTTTGTTTGTTCTTTTATTTTTTGTTTTGGTGGGGGTTTTTTGTTTGTTTTTGTTTTGCTTTGTTTTTTTTTTTAAAATACATATTTTGGAAGACTTCTCCCAATTTAAAGTATGTGTTTGCTAGGAGAAGTTTTCCTGCTATTCAGACAGCACCTAATCACATATTTGCAATAACCCAGATCCCCTTATTTGGTCAGGATACACTGTTTGAAACAAAAATCCAAGACCAAAACTAAGCTAATGAATGAAGCTGCATAAAGACATTTCAATTATACAAGATACGTTCCACTCACTCTGAGCCATACTTAGGACTCATAATTACTCCTAAAGGGAGAAAAGGACAGAAAAAAAGTTGGGTTTTCTTTTTTTTTTTTAATAGATCACCTGAGAGGAATCACCAAGAGGCTTCTCTGAGGTCTTCAAAACTGGACATGGATTCTCCATGAGGAGCCACTCAGTAGGAAACAGCAGGAAATGTCTACCTCGGATCTCGTAAAGTACATCAGACACACTCTACACTGTTGTTAAGCTTGTTTCAAATGGAATAGCAATACACTGCAATCTTACCCTTAAAGAAGGCAAAATCGTACCTATCCTCAGTCTCAGAGCAACAGCATGACGATGCAGAGAACAGAAAAGTGAAGTGGCATGTAAGAGTAATTTTACCAGGCTTTAGTAGTAGCAGTCAAACACTACTAAACGTATACACCAATAGAAAGGAGACGTAGGTAAACCGTAATCCTGTAATGCATGTCCTGCAGGTGAACTGCTGTTCAAACACGGATCTGCCTTGACTTCAGGATTCTTTGGGACAAGGTAAAAGACAGTCATGTTACAGATCCTATGTCTAATTTTTTTAGATCATATTTATGAGCTTAATTATTAATTGTTTAAAATATAGGTAAATTAAATAGAGTAAAACATGCTGTATATTTGTCTTGACTATACAAGTAAAAGTTTATTGAATCAGTATTCCAGGAACATATTGGGAACACCCTTTCCCATACAACATTATTTGTTCACTGTTGTTTATTTGCCATTATTACCAATAAGTTACCCATCAAACAACAGATAAACATAAGCATTTGTTTGAAATATATGTTATTTCAATTTTACACAACTTAAAAGGAAAAAAGTACAGGATTAAAACTATTTTCACTAACCTCCAAGAAAAGCAGTCCATGGCTTTTGGGTATTTAATGAATTAAGTCTTGGTTTTGTTGTTAAACATGATTTTTAGCCACATTGAAAATTGTTTCTTGGTAATAATAGGTTTTCAACCAAATGCTTTTTTTTTTTTTTTCTTTTCTTCCTCTCATCAGCTGCTATTTTGTTTCTCTTTTTGTCTCCAGCTGTTCATGTTATTACTTGCTTAATTTCTGCTCTTTCTCTTTCGATCTTCCCTCCCTCCAGGTGTTTCAGTGCTAGTTTGCAACTATTCTATTTTGTGGTAGATTTCTCAAGCAGGGATTTGTTTCCATCATGTCGGTAGGTTTTGCCTATTTATTGTTGCTATTTTAAATTAAAATAATCTTATCAGATAATTGTCGTTCCTGTTAGAGTGATTCCTCCCCCCCATAAATATACATGAGACTAATGTGTGGCTGAACACAGCTTTGTTTTACAGCATAATTTCAGCTTTCTATTTGTTGGTTACAATCTTAAGAAAACATACCATCAGCTTATCAAAATCAATATATTGTTGGAATTTATATTCAGGAAGAACTACATTAACATTCACTCTCATTCTGAGCTTGGTTGCAGGCTTTAAAAATGGTAGTAAATAATTTTTTTCACTCTGCATACGTAAGTTGCAGGTGATCTGCAGACTGGAAACCTTATTCACGTGAAGTAAACGCCACATGCAGAATAAAAACTGCACAAGGTACGTGACAAATAAAGCTGCTTTCTATACAAGCTATTTCATCCTGTAGCAGTGGGAAAATCCATTCAGTAGCCAATGCTTTAGCTTCAGCCTAAGCCTACTTAGGTAAGCTTCCTGCAGTTTGGTACTCTAGGGAGCAAGAAGGTCCAGCCCTTGGTATTACAGCGGTCCAGCAGAACTTCTGTCGCTCGAACAGTTTCACAAGGGAAGTCAGTCATGGACTGAAATGAAACAGCCTGCCCACCAAATTGCAATTGCTCTTAGAATTATATGAACAATTATTTCCCACACCAAATGTACTCTCTCAGATGTGTCAATAACAAACTGTTTATGAAGAAATAATCTGATTTTCCAATATGCTTCTATTGTATTTTGCTACATCCTTGTGACGACACATTCACTAAACAGTCCATAGAACTTAATAAATTTCAGTGATTAAGACATCATCTTATAGGTAGAGTGTTTTGACATCAATGAGAGCCACAGACAAATCTCAGAACTTAATTTGACTGTTTGCATAGATAGAAGTCTTTAAAATTTGGGAGCTACACAGAGATGGAAAAATAAGCAGCGCTAAGTTTTCCTCCTTACACTGATTTTACACTTAGAATAACAGCATAACATTTTCTCACATATATATGTGAATAAAAATTTCAAAGGTATAAATTCATATACATATATATTCTTGTGCCTTCAAATATGTATACCTTTATCTATATATGAAGAGATATTTCTCATACAGTTCGAATGTTAATGCCATGAGTAGTAATCTCTTGATAACCACGTTTTTGTTTTTAGTTAATATTTCATGCTTACTTGGAGTGTGGCTTGGGGTTTTTTTTGTTTGTTTGGTTTTTTTTTTTAAAAAAAATTATCATTCTAAGAGAACTGCTGATGCTCTTAATCATTTCCCTTTGCACAATAAAGCCTCAATAATCTCTGTAGGTAAAGAATGTCTCTGAAGCAATGAGAATAAGAGTTAGCCAAAAATACAACTAAAAAAGCCAGCACAAATACCGTGTGGATTTCTGAGACAGATACATTTGTATCTTCATACTGTCAGCATACCATAATCTATACTAAGACACCCTCAATTTTAAGTCACTGGTGCTACATTCTGGGCCAAATGTTACGACCATCCCATCAAACAACTGATTCTTGCACTGACATGCTTTTATACTGATTAGAAAGCAATTAAGATAAGGAGTACATGCATAAAAACCTAACTTTGCTGCAGATGTTTAAAGAGTCAAAAGTCTTAATTTAGTAATTCCACTACAATAAAAATAAGTTTTAGATAATTTACTTAAAAGTTAGGAATAATTGTAGTAAATAATATTTCACCAAAGTAAAAATGTAATCAAGATTTCACTTTCCTCTACTTCTGTTGTTTTTCTTGGCATTACTAAGAAAGCTGACAAGCTTCCAGCACCATCAACCTGATCGTTTCTCCATGAGGTTTTTCAGCCTTTTTTATTGAGGAGATCATGCTGCAAACACAGCAAAATGTGAGTCTATAAGAAGTTAGTCCCAAAGCTCAGGACTAGCAACTCAAAAAAAATGGTAGTCTTTAGCCTTAGTCAATTTAAGGCAGTGTAACTACAATAGACATCTGCTGCAGTCAAGCTACACAAATCGTTGAAACTAGAATAAATGCTATATGCTGACACACCTCTTTTACCCACCATTTTTTAACAGAGGGGGGTTCACACAAAACCACGTAGCAATAGGAACAGTAGGAAAAAAACAGTTGCCTAAAAAGGCCAGCTTCAGGAGAGGAATCCCCTTGTGGTCTGCCATGGGCTTCCTCCTTTGGGCTGCATGGTGGTAGAGAAACAAGCAGGTTCAAGCCTGCCGTTATCCTACCTGGGATTCAGATCAAAACAGGATTACACCCTCCCTGTATGCAATTCTCAATCTTTTCTCCTCTGGAAGCATTTACAGGACACAGGACATCCTTTACTAAAGAAGAGAACATGTAATGATAACATATTTATGAAACTTAAATGGTTCAATTATTTTCATCCCAGTAGCTTTATGAGAGAGGAAGAAGTATGAAACTCCATGAAATGATATAACTCCTAGGAGTTATTACAATGCTTGTGCATTACTACTAATTCCACCCTATTAGATGATACTATATCTTTTCATAATGAAGATTAAATGCAGCAGAAACTATATAATGGCAGAACTACTGTAGATCAAATTGAGTCTACCATAAGAAAAATGATCACTGATCCCAAGACGTTATGGAATAGTAAACTTAAATTGTGCCGCTTTTCAAGTTTATGTGACTATGATTATTTAATTTTCCTTTGTGCGTGCTCAAGTATAGCTGTTATGTGACTACACATGAGAGAACCTGAAATTAATTTGTCTGTATAAGATCAGTGACTGTACAAATTCTTATGAAAACTAACATGCCATGACAATAGTAATTTTGATAAAATTACGGCAAGAACTGCAATTCTCTGCCATCTGGCTGTCTCATCATAACTACTTTGATGTGCTTTTTATTACTTATTTACTTACTTCAACTACTTTATCAGTTGTTTCAGAGCTTAGAAATGTTAACTGCAGAACAATATTAAAGAAACAGCATTGCCAAAGCTTAACATTCATTCCTTACAAAGTTTAAAATGATTTGGAACCATTTTTTAATTAAAGTCCTAAAATTAATAGGTCTACTCTATAAAAAGCAGACACATTTCATATTTTAAAATGTAAATATGTATCAATTTTCAGGGCATTCTGATTAGTTTCTTCAAAAGTCTGAATGAACTGCCACTCCCCTTTCATCTTCCTATACAAAACCTTTCAATTAAGTTTGGAATTGAATTACATATTTACTTAATATACAGACACAATTAACAGACTAACAGAGAAGTATATCTAACTACATTTTTATAAATAAGGAACCTATTTACTTGAGGTCAGGGTATCAGTACTGTGCATTTCTAATTCAATCATATTTATTCTAAGGCAAAGCATCTCTTTGGTGACTTCTTATGAATAATAACTAGCCACTGTAATTTATTTTCTTTATAAGGGGTGGAGAATGGTGGAGGAGGTCAAATACTGCCGTTATCTTACCACTGCAAATTCATTTGCTGGATAAAGGTTCTGATCTGAAAACATAGAACTTTTGTAATATTTTACTGTAATGTTTCAGCTTCAAATTCCTGAGATAAAACCCCACACGTCCAAAGCTCAAAGCATCATCCCTCTTTTCCAGGAGATACGGATATTTTTCATATCCATTAGAGAATTATTAGCTCGTAGTATGCAATATGGTTCAAAATGTGTGCACACTGAATATCATCTAATAAAAGATAATGTAGCACATGTAGATTTTGTAGAAACATTAAACTTCTGAAGACTATGGCTTAAAAAAAAAAAATTACCAAAGGTAAGCATGCAACTACCAACCTAGCAGCAATCTAGTTCTGCTTATTTTTTTCATGTAGTCTTTAATACTTAAATACTTTGATACCACCTGAGAAAAGTCAGTGAAGTATAAAGAATAGATTTGGTGAGATAAATAGATTCAGTGCAATTTCTAGTGAAGACTTGTATCATCAGACCTGGCATTATTGACGTTGTTACTGCTAACAGTTCAGTACAAAGGTTGCAAGGGCTGAGTCCCACAAAAGTCAAAGGCTGACAAACCCGCATCGATCTTGGTCTGGTTTTGATTTCACCCGTGACCCCGTAAAGCCCGCTTCCACTTTGAAGTGGTGGTTAAACCCTCACCTGGTGTAAACTATCAGTTCATTGAATTAGTCGAGTTCAGTGAAACTGTAAAAATTAGCACCAGGTTAGAGTCTAAATTCTCTATCTCTAGGTCAGGGCTAAGACCTATAATGGTGGAAACTCCACTAATGATGCTCTGTTGGTATTTGTGAAGCTGGAAGTCTACAAGGCTGTCAACTTCACCTTCCACGAGCTCTAAATTCTCAGAGAATTAAATTAAAAAAAAAAACCAACACCACAACAGATAGTGCTGTCATCAGAAACTCTTTGCAGATGGCATAAAATAGCTTAACTACAATTCGCTGGGAGCTAATTTCAGTCATTGCTAATACATGCTGGGTAGAAAATTAGTGTCAAACAACAAAATGGCATGATTTTTTAAAAGCATTTGGATTCAAGTTTCGAATACTCTCAATTAACCAGTATTCAAGTTTCCAGATTCAAATCTCTCCCATAGAATTACACACTGCTAGCTATTCTTTCAGTTCTAAGAAAAAATAGTTTGGATGTTGGACTTTATTATTAGATTGCAATAATTAGAACAATGAAACCTATGGCGATATAATACAGCCATATATTTATGTAATGACTGTACAGATACAGCATTTTGCTAAATATTCACTTATCTGAGCTGGTTTTCTCTGCTGAACAGTGGAACGTTTCCTTTTCTTCTGTATTCAATCCCTCTGTAGCTTTATTAGTAGAGACCTGCCTGAATGGGCCACACTGCTGAAAGCATGGAGGCAGAGCACCCAGTTCAGATTTGTTTCCCTGGGTCCTTTTATTTATTTTTGTAATAAGTTTTTTTTGCTTTTTAAACTGAAGACCTACAAATTAAAAGACCATCAAGTGCACCATGAACAAGCGTATCAGATAATCTGTAGATTTCTTTTGTAGACAAAAAAAAAATAGGCTTACTGTAAAAATACTTCTAAAAAGCACCAGACCTGCTGCTTTGGTAACACCACATATGAAGATGTAAAAAATATTCATGGATTATATTTTTTATTTTGTTTTCAAACTTCATAGATTAATGTCAAATTGAAACAGGTAATAATGGACAGGTACTCTGTACATCAAAGATGTTAAACTACAGTTTGCATCTGTATAGAGTTAAGACTGCAATACTGTTAATTCTACAGGGTTTCTGAAAGTCAAGACGTAACTTTTTTTTTGGATTAGAAGGTGAAAAGACGTTTGTAAGAATAACGGATTTATTTTTAAAAAAAACCTGTTGGCACTAGTGAGAGTCAAGCAATGGGTTGCACAAAAATAGAGGCAAGTACTTGACGTTAAAAAAACCCACACAATTTTTGCTTTCTGTTACTGTAAAATTAGAGAGATTTCTCACTTGCTTTGCACTTACATTCATTCTAAAGCTTGACCTGTTTATATATACTAGCCGGAACATACAAGATAGATGCACAGAAAAATACTAAATGCAGAGGCCAATTAAAACTAAAGGAACTAACAACAATTTCATCTGTAACTTTCTAAGACCTTTTGCATTCAACACCAGTGTTGTTATTCCATATTAAAACTCGGAGCACTCTCAACTCTATAGTTTAAGTGAAATCTCTACTGGGCTTTTTATTTTCCTCCAAGCAAACTGCGGAAGGATAAATACTCATTAGTTAGGAAGCCAAAAGTGTTCCAATTCAAAACAAAATGAATTATTTGTGGAGTGAGTTTTTGTTATGAAAATAATAATTACATGGCAAAAACCTCCAAACAATTATGTTGGGAGAAAACCATGACTTAGGAGATAATGGATGTAGCCAGCAGGGATTAAAATGTGCGGGATTTCCTGGTCATTTACTCATGGGAAGATTTGAAAATCAGTTTATTCATGGGAGAAAAATAACCTACTGCCATCAGTCCTTGATCATAAAACAGACAGAACTTTAAACTCTCAGTGCAATATTGAAAGGAGATAAACGTGCATCTAATCAGCTTTGCCCTTCATAGCAGGTATCACTTTGGCAATCAGGAGCACACTGTGGATAGCAAAAATAATGGGAAGGCAATATTGTGAGTGGAAAAAAAAAAACCCTACACACTTTGCAAAATACACAGAAAGACTGTAACCACAGGTGGCTATTTTTGCTGACCCAAAACAATTCCCTAAAACAGTGGCTGTGATGCAGCCAGAACATGAAGAGCATGTTTTCTTTTTAACTCATGCATTCTTCTGGAATCCTGAGGTCTGAGTAAACCGCACCGTCCCCGATAACCCTTCAAGATGCAAAGGAAAGCTCACACTGACAATCCACAAAGAGGGTGCGTTAAATAACTACCTCTTACCACTGAAATACCAAAGAACCTTTTTTCTTTACACATCTATATCAGGAATATTATTCACTTCCACTTGAGAGAAACCTGACAAAATGAAGCACCCTTACTGAACAGGATGGTAATTTTCATAAAATGCACAGTCAAACTGGTAAAGACAAAATCATCTAAATTCTCCAGTTTTTACTTCCATTTGAAATAAAATAATGTGAAACACAGTCATTGTGGGTTTCTTATAATAAGAAACATTTTACAGGTACTAACACCAGTAAGTAATGTATATGAATAATTTTTTTCTGGCAATTCTGAACTGCTTGTCTTTCATAGGATTTCTTATGGCTATTTACATTTTCACTCACTGAAAATCAATTACCTTCCCGCAATAAGCCTCATTTGCTACCTTTGAGTATAATAGAAACACCATTAGGATGATGACATTACCCAAAAGAAGGGCACCACACAGTTGGTAGACATAAATTAAGGACCCTTTCACATATGCATTAGAAATACTGCTGTGACTGAAATATGCATAAAATCTCTATCTATTAGAGCTATTAGTGTTTGCTGGTGATGATTTTGAAGGAGGAGGGGGAGATTGTGATCTACTACTTTGACAAAATTATGTATTTCCTTTTTTTCTCAGTGTGTGCCACTGATGCAATAAGCAGAGGCCCCCAGCTGAGCTGCATTTGGAAATGCCACTGAGCATGGCATACGCGCTTCACTTCCCTTTGCTGAAGCAAGACACTGTCAGGAATAGAGTGCATGTGTGCCGCCGAGCCCGCTCCTCCTTCCTCACCCTGACCTCCGCTGCTCTGCGGATGTACGCCTGGGTGCAGGCGCCGCTCATGTGGAAAACAGCTCCTGCAGATCAATTCATAGGATTTAGGGACATTTAACTTCCATCAAGACCACATCGTCTTATTGATATTTGAAGACTAACTTATTACCAAACGTTAATGGGACTAACATAAAGGGCTGTGTGTTTGCTTGGGGGGAAGAAACTAATTTAGAAATTCCTCCTCCCTTGGAGTCTGTTAAGCAGAGGAAACTACTTCTGAACGCAGTTATTTTTACCTGGGTTCTTATGAGCTTAAGCAAAACAAAATTATAACACAGTATGATGACGTATTATGTATTAAAAGTGTAAAATGCAATTTGCTCCCCTTCCTGCTTCCACATTCATTTGATGTGCCAATAAGCCCATTGTGAATAAGGAAAATATTGAGACGCTCTCTCCCTTACAAAAGGATTACTGCTCAGTTTTTCATGTGTTAGTTAACAGAAAAGCTCTAGTTCGCCTCTCTTACGGACACATTAAACACTACTTCCATTCTATCAGTACTCGGGAAAAAGGCAGGTTTTAAGTTTGCTCTTACAAATCGAAAGTTAGGATCATCTCGGTCCTACAGCAGACATTCAACTGACAGTGCCATGAACATAGAGTTAAATCCGTCAAACATCCAACATAGATGTATAAAAACTTGCTTAATTAGCAAAGACAGAAATATTTAATATGCAGAAGGGTGATCCAAGACTCCTGACATTCCATAACAAAAAGCAATACAACAAAAGTAGTAACCTGGGGCAGCTCCGTCTTATAAATTAGGCAAACAAAGCTGCACGGACAAAGGCAAATGAAGGAGAGAAGAACTAGATCTAGGCACCGCTTCCTGCGGTGAGGAATTCCCTGTAACTTCAGTCTCCTGCGCTGCAGTTCCGTACTCTGACAAATCAGAGGTAGTAGTCCTACGCAAAGTGCAAACCAGCATCATCAAACAAAGCAAATGCATACATCCGAAAAGTCTCCCTAAAAATAAAATAAAAAAAAAAAAATCAAACATTAATGCTATTTGGTTAACCAGATGCATAAAGATTGTACTATATTTGAGAAAAATACTGGGAATCTTGTGAGGTAAAGCCCGCAGATCAATACTAGAGATAGTAAGATTTTTCAAATGCAAGATTACCTTGCTCATGGTAAAAAAAAAGGTTTTTCCCTAGAATCCAACTTATATGATTATTTTTATGAAGTTGCCATTAAATCCTTAACTATCATTGTAATCTAAATATTCAACCACACTGGAACAAAATGAACATTTTCCTTCTAATTAGAAGGAAATTTTCCTCCTAATCTATTTGATTTTTCTGTTTTGCATAAAAATAATACCTGTATATGTTGGCTACACATTATTTCCAATGAAGCTTGAAAGTAATAAGGTGTTACTGAGTTCTTAAGGAAAATGCAGTAAGAACCTAACCTCTTCCATTTTTTTTCCCTAGAAAAATGTGTGTATATATATATATAGACTAAGTGCATAAGAAAAAGTAATCTTACAGTGTGCATGTGATATATTTTACATTAAAAATGATGATTGGTAGAGAAATGCTCATACCTCTTCAAGCATTTACATTGCTACAATGTACCGTAGAAAATATACAGAATGGATTAATCATTTAGACACTATACATTTCATAAGGATAAAGGTCATAACAGTTGAGTAAACCATTTCCATCAACATTTTAAATAAGAAGATTATACGATACACAGAATTTTCATTTAAACTGGACAGAACATGTGTAAGGTATTGTAATGTTCCAGAAAACTACCTGTCTGAAGAAAACACTACATTGGAAAATATAGCAGTTCTTTAAATAAATTTAAAAAAAATAAAAAAAACCCACCAAACAAACAATTAGGCATTAGATTCTTTAAAAAAAATTTCTTTTTTTTTTTTTTTAAACTGTTTCATTTTAAGTACCTGTACAAGTACTGCATCTATTCAAACACCAGACGTAGGAGGTTTTTTTGGACATATTTGAACCTTTTTCTTAACACATACATAGGGTTCTTTTAAAAGTACATTTAAGCAAAATGTGAAAGGAGTGTCTTCTCAGAAATAATTTTAAGAAATTAATAAGAATTTGGACTTACAATAAATCCCACTATTTATTGAAAGCATATGTATCTAGGTACAAAACTACAGAAAGCACTAGATATATTGCTTTTCTTCCTCAGATAATTACATTGTTCTGATCTTTATAAATGTATGTGAAGAGAAACATTTCTTGTTTTCCTGTTACTGTGTTCTTTTGCACCTAATTATTAGCAATGCTTAGTAAAGTATTTGATAAACATCTTTATTAAATGGCTGATGGATCTTAGATTTGAAATTACATAATCTAGCAAGGAATCGATTTCTTTCTTGTAAAAATTTCTCTCTAGATGAAAAACTAGGACCTTGTGCAATGGACACCTTTCTTTCCATTCTTTTCTTTTATCCCAACATCCTATTCCCCAAAGTGATGAGAGGATGAGTAAATATTCTTTCAGACTAAGAAATAAGCATTCTGAGAAAAAAAAAAAAACAAAAAAACTTACTCTATCACAAATATATTGCAAAGTCCAAAATAAGTATGCTTGATACCAAAATCAGGGAAGAAGGAAGGGAACGCTCCAGGAATTGAATCTTTCCTAAGGATTTGGAAGAAGAAAATATGTCTTGTTACAGTAACCCTAACTTAAAGCTATAGGGAGTGTTTAAGCATCTGGTATTATTAGCTTGCCTACTGTCGCTTTACACCAAAAGAGAGACATAAAGAGCTAGAATGGAAATTTAAAAGGGCCTCATATCCTTCTTCATCTCGTTGCCACTTTTCAATTTCAATCAAGAACTATGCTCAGTCCCTTGAATTCAGTCAAGCTATACCATGGAACAAAGGGAAAATGTCAGAGCAGTCTTGATGCAAGCATCCAGTGTTCCTTCCAGGAATGTTGGGAGCCCCCAGGAACCAAATTCATCAGCTTTACAGCTGTTGTGCAGTACCAGACTAGGTTAAAGCAGAAAGAAGATGACTAAGGTCTTAGGGTTTAATTTTATTAGGATAATACTAAATTCTTGCAAGGTTCATTTGTTGATGTCAAATGTCATCTACAAGCTATGAAAAACAAACGTATTGGGAAATAACACCACACAATTAAACAAGTAACAGTTAGGAGACGAACGTTGGAATCCAGATTCAACCTTAAGCTCCTTCGTTTTATATAACTGATTTTATCCTCGTTCATTTACAGAATTTACAGAAAACCCCTTTCACAGTCAGTTGAAAAACTGCAACAGTAATTTTAGTCTAGATATTTTGATTACTTAAACACTGCTTCCTTAACTTACACATCTTGTAATTTTCCTGGCACTTTAGATGTGCTGGAAGATTTGGATGCCAGGAGCTCGCCCTGCTAGTCCTGTAAATCTGCTACTGCTTATCTTTATTTCCAAAACACTGAACACTGGAGCAGTCTCTTTGAGAGGCTGTAAATAAAAAGAAATACTTACAGCAATGCCTGATAATACCCCTCTCCTAGCTTCCATTATCACACCTCTGCGTATCACGGCCATCACAGTTTTAGTTTAACTGTGCAGAGATACTTCTGCAGCGTTTACTAAAGTTTATCTTCCTTATTAGACCAAATCTTTGTACACAAAGGGGACAAAAAACAAAAATAAAGTTTTTGTTCCTTGCTAAGGCCTATGTTTCTGTAGAATATTACCTTACTGCATTCTCTAGGCCTTTTGTAATGATTTAACTCCAGTTGCCTGCTGAAGAACAAGATACTGCAATAACAGAAGGCCCCATGGAAATTTCACCTGCACAGCAGATCAATGTCAGGAGAGCAGATCTTATTTTAAGCATTATTAGAAAAGGAGCATTGAACAAAAATGAAAATATCCCTGTGCCGCTGTTAAATCCATGAAGAATCAGCATCTTGAAAAGACACAAGCAGTTCTGGTTCTTGCCATCTGAAAGGGAATGTAGAGAAAAACTAGAAAGAAGTGTGAAAAGGCACAAGTATGGTCGAAGGTGTGTAGTCTAAGCAAAGAACAGAGTAGAATTGTAATTCTTCAGTTTGGAAAGAGAAGACAGGGAGTACGGGACCGTCTACTTCAATGTAAGAAGTAGGAGGTCATCAGATGGAGCAAACCATTACAGGTTTCAGGACAAAGAAAGGAACACTTAACAAATGCTTAATTAACCCGTGGAATAACTTGACATAATATTGTAGCTACTAAAGGATTATACTTTTTGAACAAAGTCATAGAGTAAAACTTTTCTTGGGCTTTTAAAAGTCCATGCTACCTTCACTATGCTGATAAATCCTTGTAATGGTTCATTTCAAGGATATGAAGCAGATTTAGAGATATATGTTCTAACACTACTACTATTCTTTTGAATGATTTCTATTGTGGATTCATTATGTATACCACAAGGGTTTTTTTAAAAATTCTTTTTAATGGACTGGAATAATCATAATTGTCACCATGAAGAAGCGCCACCACCCCCTCAAAAACCCCAATACATTATCTTGATCTGCCTCAAAACATATGTGTACACTGTAGTTCAAGAGACTGTCATGGCATGGTTATATCACATTCAGGGTACTAATAGGATGATGGTACTTGTTCCTGGGTCAGTGAACAAGCCAAAGCTGCCTAAAGTCAGACTCAAGCTTCAAGAGAAAAGAAAGATGATTGTGCCTTTTTTTTTTTTTTTAAAAAAAAGAAGAAAACATACAGAAATGGTTAGTTTTTACTGGTTCCACACTGTTTCATCTTTACATGCTCTCTGCTTTCTGTTTCAGCATAGCTGTGCTAGTAATATTCTTGCCTTCAGGCCAGAAGGTCAGGGGTTGAAGGACAACATAAAAACTTAGGCTCTAATTCAGCAATGACACAGAGGCACAGTGCTCGTAGGGGAAGAGCAACCATACTGTCAAAGGTGTCTTCTTTGGATGAAACACTGAACAGAGGTCCCTACTGGCAAAGTCAAATGAAAAAGGAATAAAAGCTCCACTGTGAAAAATATATTTTAAAAATGACTGCAGTAGAGTTCAGAAAGAAAGCTAAAGTTCTGATAGTTTTGTTGTTTAGCTAGTAAAAGTTTGGTTTACATCCATCTTCAAGATTTATGGAGGTCTGGCAAAAGAAAAATATTTCTGTTATTAGTTTCATGTGTCATCAATTTCTATTAGAATAATTAGAATATAAAATCTGTATCTTATTAAAAGTCATGTGGCTTTGTTTAATACAAATGAAGGTTTATAATTGAGCAAAAAATAAAGTAACATTTTTGCTTTTTTGGAACCAGATTAGAAAGGACTCCTAGTTGTGACATTTTAAAATTTTTAACTTACTGTCCTCATGTTAGCAGTGGGTTATTAGTGAACAAGTGTTTCAGTTTGTAAGAAAATTATTTTAAAAGTGTGGTGAAAGATATCTAAAAATGAATTAATTCAGTGCGCACTAAATTAAAAAACAAGGCTTATTGAAAACAGACAACTAACATTATTTTGAAGTCCAAAATATTAAGCTGAAAGAAGAAAAAAAACGAAGATGAATGAAATACATTAAGTAGGAAATATACCAGTAATTATTCTTGCTGATGTATTTTGGGAAAGACATGCAGCAGACAGAAAGAACAGTGCATGACAGTTCAGGGGCAGCTTCAATAGTTAGATGTAGAAGATAAAAAGTCAACAGGAAAAAAGTCAGAACAAAAACTAATCTTACCAACAGAAATAGTAGGATGTATGCTATTTACAAGGGATAAGTTTTCTATAATTTGAATCTTTCTTTTTCTACATTTCCTGAAAAGCTTACAGTCCTCTTCAGGCACCACGATGGTACTTTGGAAAGTGCCCTTATGGCTGTCTTTAATGAGACATTTCAGGTTTTTTTCAAGTGGAAAGTGTTTCAAAGACATAAATAGCAGTTACACCCTGTGAAACATGCGCTTCCCCATACATCTCAAAAAACCTTGGAAGTGAATAACCAGATTGAAAAAATCTGGAATAGAAGATTATAATTTAAATTCACAAATCCTTGCTTGCTTATAAAGATGTATGAGTCTGCAGATGCACATTCCTCTTGTACAGACTTGCAAAATCCAGTCCCTGTGCTATTGCCTCCAAAGTGACAACACACAGGGAATCAGCTGCTGAAGGACCAGATCCTGCAGGACTCCAAGCATCTGCAGTGAGCTTTTTGGATTTTGGGGGTGTTTCTGGCTTTGTTTTGTTGGGGTGGGGAAGGTTTGTGTGATGTTTTGGGTTCCCCCCCCCGCCCCGATCAAGCCACTTATGGTGACAAATGTATACAAGCCTGGCACTTTTATGTATGCACACTCAACCAGACACCCAGAAATGCCAACACGTATACACAATTATTTTAATAGCTAACTTTGTAAATGGGTGAATTCTTTAGTGTTGGGCTTTTGGACTATTTTACTTCTAAAAATGCCACACTAACTTTTAAATACAATTCTATATTCTAACAGTCAAATAAAAGTGCACCTGAAAGCACAGTTTAACCTTTAACATAGTTATGAACTGCTGTAATGATGTCGGTCAACAACAACAAAACAGGAATGTTGAAATCCCTAAAGAAAGTTAGTGAAAATTTAATATGTTATAGAAGGAAAAGAAACTCACAATTTTGTTCTCGATTTTATTCTGCGTAGTATAGGAAAATTCTTAGTGTTCTGAAAAATAAAACTATAAAAAATCTATCCACTGACTTTATAATTTCTGAGTATTTTCATGTGAAAAACCATTATGAGTAATGCCATGACTCCATAGGTGGTCACCATCAGACAAGTGCTACTTAGACCTCTCTATTTGCTCTACCAAGAACAGTGATCCCTGTGGTCTGCAAGACCACGTCTACACCACAAAGTTCTGCCAGCATAATCACTCAGAAGTGAGAAAAGGCGGGATTCTTTGATAAATACAGCAACATTGAAGTGAAAACAGAAAACATGCTTTCACCAGTATAGCCTTTTACTTGAGAGTGGGGGGAAAACAGGAAAAAGCACTACTATGTTGCCACAAAGCTCAAACGAGTAAATATAAATGTGTTTGCACTAGGAATACTGTCCTCATAGGGATACTACTCTCACATGAAATAGTGTTGATAGAAAAACAAGACATGTTTAGAACAAACTTTAGATTAACTGGATTTTTTTCTGTTAACATAAAGATGTTAAACTGCATTAGAACAATAATAAATTGGCTCAATCCTAATGAAAACACCTGCAGTTAAACAGGTTGAGTGAGTGAGAGTGTTCTTAGGGCACAGGAATCAAAATCAGAAGGGCAACAGCAGCCTGAATAAGGCTTTCAGCCAAACAACTGAGGTGGCACAAGTACTTGCCAGTGTTTACCATTTACCTTTCACTTTGAATGTGATATAAATATTTAAGACCCTATATCGGCCCTGTTGAAAGCTCGTTAAAGCTGTGCACAAGAGCGTTGAAGCCACTTCTGAACATTGAATTTTGGGAACTACATTTTCCAAGCAGATTTGGAAACCTGAGCACAAGCTTCATAAAAAACCCCAACTTGCTACTAAGGGTCTTAAATGCCAGAATTGCTTCTCAAATGGGCTTACAGCGTAAAACAGCATAAAGAAAGGCACACGAGTTGGAGTGCAGAAAAAGGAACGGTTACAATATTTCAGAAAACAAACTTTTTCCTGGTAAGCACCCTTGCAATGAAGTGTAAGATTCCCCAAGAACTGAAGTGAGTCAAAGTAACATGAGAAATTTAGAAAGATGCATTTCTCATTTAAATAGGCTAGCAAAGTTACCATGTATGACTTAACTAAGCTTCACCGTTAGGATTAAGTGGGATAAATTCCTATCAAAAACACAGGAAAGGCGCAAACCTATGTAGTGTAAAGGGAGTGATGGGATTAAATTGAGCAGACTATATTTTTTGGCTGAACGTCAGAAAATATACACCTAACAGAAAGGATGACTATTATACTGTAGAAAAGACACCCCCAAGGGAAGTGATAGAAGTCTTAATCCTTCATTCCTTTAAAAATGAATTAGGTAATGCACAAGAAGAAAGATACTGTAGGAAACAACCCAGTCCTTGTTGAAAGATTTTTTTTTTTTAATATGACCCATTACATCTTTCCCACCTCTAATTTCTGTCATTTTATGAATATGAATGGAAGAGAATAGACCACGCATAGCAAAGAGGGAAATCTCAGTCTGTCATTGGTTTTCTTCCCTGCAAGCCTCCCTGTTTCTTGCCATTCACAACCATTTCCATCATCTGCAGATGGCTAGAGGAGCAGGGGACAATACATAATTCCAAATTAATCTTTATTATTGTTGCAGCAGGCTGGAGTTGCACTCCAACAGCACACAGAGCAAATTTTCTTGTCTTTTATTGGGAGTGGGAAGGTTGGTTGCACATTTGTCAGTTTTATCTTTGTCAGGGGGGTTGCATGCTCAGTATAATGAGATAAGTAAAACATTTCTCAATTTTAATATCCTAAGACTTTTCACTGACATGAGGATTACTGGCATGAAGCTTTCTTATAAAATCCTTTTGTCACATACTGTATTACAAATCTATCAGATTGTCTCCATTTCAGAGTCACTGACACTTTTTCTAACCTTTCTTAACCTTAAGTCTCAGGATTTTCCCATGCTACCAAAAAAAACCAAAACCAACCAACCAAAACACACCACTATCTGTTGCACTGAAAAGCTGATCTCAAAAGAAATTCAGCACAATTCCTCAGATACAACAGTTTCACTGTGACTTCCAGATATACCTACTTTTAGCAAGAAACAAGGATTATGTAAACTATTATTCAACCTAATATCAATTACTCTGTCCTGTAACTTAGGAGAAATTCTCACCTTTTACCTTCATTAATTAAAATATATTTGGATTATGAAATATTATTACTTCAAAATGTAAGATAAGAATAAACATGCTTCCCTTTCTCTCTTCACTCTTGTGTATCACTTTACCCAGAAATTATCTTGAAAAAACCCCCAAACCTCCACCAAACCAGCAAAAACAACTCAAGAAAACCCCCACAAACAAAAAAACCCTCTCAAAAACTACTACTTGTGATAAGAAGCCCTCAGGAGAGTGTTTGTGCCCTGCCCTTAAGTTTCTTTAGGTATTTACTTCGTTCTTTTGTATTCTGTACATCCTATTTTTCTTCATAATCAAATTTCTCCAGTATTTTCTGTGCCTTCTCTATATCTTTGGAAAAGTTGGGGGTTTTGTTTGTTTTTTCTTTTTTAAAAAAGCCAGATTGCTTTAAATACAAGTAATAACTTGACGTTGCTAGTATTGGTTAATGAATTATCTCATATCCAAGAACAGGATGAGGAAAGAAAACTGAAAACATGAAACCTGATTGGCAGGGGCTAAGAGGCTGTAATTCCAATAAGACAAGACCACAGATAGATTGTTTGTTAGCTTATTTCTCTTTCGTGATCATCAAAGCATCTCCCCTTCAATTTTGACAAATTGGTAAGGATTACAACAGTAGCTCAATTTATACCTGACACACATTGGCTGTCTAGGAAACCCTTTTTTTTTTTCCTTCTGTCTCCTATTCCAATATGTTAAGCATTAAAAAAAGCAGCAAGCTTTGCTGACTGTAGTTATGTTGTCAGTGACTCAGTTCCTGCTGTGGTCTTGCTCATTCAAGTTCATTAACTCATTCCATTTGTTTTTATTATCAGTTGATAATAAGCACTTGATAAATACAAGAACCTGGATGAAGATAGGTGTATGCTTTCAAGCATAATCTACCTATAAAAGCTGAGTGTTTTTTTTTTTTTAAAAAAAAAAGAATTTGTTTGCCTGTTTTAAGCTAATTTGAAGGAAAAGTAGAGTTCATCATATGATTTAAGTAAATTATCTGTTAACTTGCAATTGTGAACATGATTGAGCTCTGTGCAAAAATGTCATGAAAAATATTTTAAAGGTTAAAAAATTGGATTGTTACTTAAAAATATACAAAACAGGTCATATTTTAGTTTAAGTAGACTTATGCACTTATCTATGAGTAAATTTGATCCTGTAAAAATATAAACTGCCTGGCAAGACTCTTCATTTTGTTAAAAGTTACAAGGGCTTTTGTGTGATTTCAGTCTCCCAGTTTCTATAGCACCTCAGATTCTACCTTCATAATTTTCTTTGAAATACAGGAAAAAATTAAAGCTAGCATTTTATATAAAAATATATGTGCATATATATGTAGAAATTTGTCCAATTTTTCTGAAAAAGTGCACCCTTATAATTTTTTCATCGAAAACTTTCATTTTCTTTAAATCTTTCAAGATTGATTAATAAATATATATTCTTTCACTAACAACAGCTTAAATAGTTCATAGGCTCTGTCAAAAGAGGTATTTGTTGCACTTGGGAATTTAAGATCAGTTTACCACTTTTCAAAGAGCTGATATTTTATAACTGATGGTTAATTATGAGTGTTTTGTTAAGACAGTGATTGCAAGCACTAAAAGTTACATGAGCAAGTGTCCAACTAGCCAGCAAACAACAGTTCCTTCAAATTCATTATCTATATAACAGTTTAGTGCTCGTATCAAGACATTGTATTAAAATACTTTTTTTGTTTGTTTGTTTCCATGATAAGTCTGTTGAACTGGCAACCCAAACAAATATTTAAGAGTTCTGAAAGAGAAGGCTTCCACATGAAACTCTGTCAAACTATGCATTTACTATTCGATTCCTTGCTGAAATAAGTTTTTTGACACAGACATATCACAACTTTAATGGAACCCCTCAGTCTTAAATTGCAAGGAAAACAGTGAACACGCTGAAACCAACTGGGAGTTGTAAAGACACCGTTAGTTCCCAACGGCAAGGGCCCCTGTACTTTCTAAATACAGGCAGTGCCTTTCCTCTGGGTCAGCCAGCGTACCTCATACCCCAGATGTCTCCCCAAGGTCAAATTTAGCAATTATCAGAACCAGAGAAAACCGAAAAATCTGCAACCAAGTAACTAACCAAAAAGAGATACTGCAAACTACCTAGCAAATTAATTGTTCTTAATTTCACCCTTCAAAAAGGAAACATATTACCCATAGGGCATGTTTTTATTTTTAACTGCTCCTCCCTTAAGCCTTTTTGTGGAGGGCGAACATACCTGGAGGACTGATGAATTTGAAACCTGTTTCTCCAGTTAAATTTTCTCCCAAATTAATCACTTCTCTGATGAGGTATTTGAATCCCCAAAAGTCTCAGGCTAGGGTCCTAAGATCCACAGGCCTTTTTTTTGGCCTTGACACTCAGTGATGAAGACATCACTTACAGTATATGGATTTTGCTTTTACAAGTGGCACAAATAAAAAGAGTAACAGTTTCTTGGAAGAAAAAAAAAAAAAAAGTTGAGGCACGCCATCCCAGCAACATTGTAATATGTATTAATATACAATTCTTTTTTAAATGATAGTTTAGTGAGAAAAATAACACCTTTAACCTAGCAAAGCCATGTTAAATGCATACATATACGCATGCAACATCTCTGCAAAGAATAAGCAAGTTCTAGAAACTGACGGATGTTTCCGTGCAACTCCATGGTGCCAATCAATATTTAAGTCACTCTGTGGCATTAACATTTCTTAAGAGAAATAACTGACTTCAGCAAGTTT
Organism: Burhinus bistriatus; assembly: GCA_013397275.1. NCBI lineage: Eukaryota > Metazoa > Chordata > Aves > Charadriiformes > Burhinidae > Burhinus > Burhinus bistriatus. The sequence continues at coordinate 196,452 of VYXH01003301.1, forward strand.
GAAAAAAGCTCTTGGTGGCACAGCTCTCATTTGCTTCCACCAGGAAAACTAACGTACGATTTCAGGTTTTTGTCAGTACATTCACCTTCCTTTCACAAGTGTTTTTAGAGCTGAACAGCTCAATGCAGAGGTGTGGAACTGATTAACTGCTTCATACAATATAGAAAAAGGCCGTAAGTTGCAAGTCTTCTGTGGACTGGCCTGCATATTTACCTGACCATAAGAAAAAAAAAATTATTAAGTGACTAGTTTAAGTTGCAAGTGCTGCTGCACTTCCCAGTTTGTGAAGCGCGTTGCCCTGGTGAGGGAGTTGCACAACTGGGATGGGGTACAAGGCATACTGACCCTTTTGTCCTATCCAGGAGACACGCACTACATGGAGGCACAAGAGAATTTTTAACAGCCAAGACACCCTGGTGCAGCAGGTACCAGACAGGGAACTAGAGCATCCCTTCGGAGCACCCCGACTCCGCTAGTCACCGCTCAACAAACCACGGCAGGTCACCTCCTCGCTCTATGTCAGCATCCTCTCTATCTAACCCTTGTTTGCTTCACCTATATAGACAATATACGTCTACTCAGGGAACACACCATCTTTTTCTGCATCCTCAAGGAAGTGCATCTCATTGTGATTAGAACAGCAGCATTGACATTCAAGAAAATGTTGAGCTTGGATTTTTGGGTTTTTTTGTTTGTTTTGGTTTGGTTTTTTGTTTTGGGTTTTTTTGTGGTTTTTGTTTGGTGGGTTTTTTTTTTTTACTTATTGTGTTACACATGTGAAAACATGGATTCAGAAAGTGCCTACAATGCTTCTCTGAACTATATATGACATAGTAGACAATCGTGCTGTATTTGCACATCTTGCGTTCACCGCAACATGTCTTTGCGCCACTTTTAAATGGGTAAGAAGAGAGGCTTGCACTACTGATATAGCAAAAATGGAGCAATGGGACTCATTATTATGTATATCTGATGGCTCCATCACCACACAATTAGGCAGGAGACTGTGACATGTATTCTAGATCCTGTTGCATGCTGTACTACAGCCCTCAAAGGAACCAGTACATAAGTCCGTGTCCTCAGAGTTCAAACACAACTTCCTTTCCCCTTGCACGTGAACTCTGTTGAGTACAGCTCATACTCGGAACATGAAACATCTAAAGAGAATGAGCCAAAATGTGTAAATACGAGAAGACAAATTTAAGCTCCCCGAAACCTACAGCAGGAAAACAATTAGCGCAAAGAAGATTTCAGCTTCAGCATGCTGTACTTGCAGTCTAGTGAGTGAAGTCTTTGATATTCAACTCCTGCAAAGCAGTTTCTAACAGCCTGCTCCAAGCATATCATAACATAAAAGCAATACGGTATATCAACCGTGTAAAATATTTGCACTTTGTTAAAATAGATAGCTTTACACTTTGTAAGTTATTGTGTTAGTCATTCATTTATCATAAGTCATGATTTCAAGTTTTTCTTAACAATCATCTTTCACAAATCAACTAAGAACTCCATTATGAGAGCAGGCATGCCTATATTTAACAGTCTCTTAGCTGAAAATGCCAATAATAGTGTGAGCAAAGTTATCCAAGATTTAGCACTACTGTACCAGAAAAGACATGCATACCTCGGTCAATCTGGAAAAGGAAACAATTGCTTCCTATAATACTAAATAAGCAGGGGGTGGGAGAGTTGGGTTTATTTTGTAATATATCATTTAACCATGAAAAGCTGCCTAGTTTCACTGTATACCAGATTATTTAAAGTGTTATTACGAGTAGGCTCGATAATTCATTCAAAATAGTTAAGCATGACAAGGTATTAGGAAGCAAGGGTACCAACAGACATTGAACACTGCTGCAACGTAGATAAGACACAACAATTACAGGCACACTTACAACAGATCTTACATGAATATAGAGAATATTTTCATTTATAATAACCAAAAGTTCTATTTCAATTTAATTTCTTGTTTTTAATGGTATAAATGCCAAGTAAATCATTAAAAGAAATGTCAGCTCTATCAGTGGCAGCTGCTCTTACTACTAAAAAAGGAGGGGAAGTGTAAGAGCAGGGCAGCCAGCAAACCCCACAGCGGTCTGCAAAGTCACTAGTGGGAAAACAACAAAGGCCTTTCCATGCAACTAACACAGATGTGCCCATAGCCAAACTGTCAGAAACAGTTAAGATGACAGCTACTCACAGTTCATTATTTCCTTCTCACAGGTCACTGGGTGACAAGCTGGGTCACCATGCTTTGCCGGCTGCTACAGTCTTCCCCACCCCCCTGTTCTTATTCCATTTAAATAAAGGTAAGGCGCTCAAATTGGTATACTAATGTAAACAAATATCTTCAAATGCTTTCTGAAAAGGGGCATGTAATGTTTATTATACCTTCTTTTCATTTTCAGATGGATATATAATATTTCCTCTGTGTGATGAGCGGAGAACTGGATTTGTATCTGTAGCAGGTACAGCTACTAGAATAATTTTGTCAAGATGTGACTAAAGCAGATAATGAAAGCTAATTTGTCACCAATTCAAAGCTTTAACCTTTAGAACACTTACATGGCAGATACATCATGGAAAATCATTGCAACTCAGTGAAAAGATGTTTTTCTCATAGAGGAGTTTTCACAAATAGAAATCTGAGGGGGTACTTAAAATGAATACAGACTTTATACATGCAGAAAATACAGTCTCAAGTGCTTTTTTTGAGGAACCTGTATAAATAGATTTTAAAAATAATCTGGTAATGAATTAATTTTTTTAATACCTTCTCATCTGTCTTCATAGAGTAATCAATTTATAATACAGTTGTAGCTTATGACTTTTACCTATGTTTTGCCCACTTAGAATTTAAAGTTAATGAATAGTGTATAAAGAATCAAGGTCAAGCATTTGAGTAGCTGTTACAAACAATCGTACCAATTTGTAGCTGTGTCACTGATGGAAGTGGGAGAACATTTCCAGCTCCTTAGGCGTATTCCTTAGTCATTTTTCCTACACTAATAACTCTTATAAAAATGTAATAACTGAATTTGTCCAAATCATTCAGAAAAATTAAAATGAAACCAACTGTCCCAGCTGTATCTTTCTTAGTATTAAATATGACAAGGTCATAAGCATTCTGACCCAGATCCAAGAACACTTGTACGTAGCATGTACTTAACTTGGAGCATACTTAAATGCATATCTGGATTAGGGACAAAATATTCAGAAACTTGTGAAATCAAGCTTACTTATGGAAGCAAAGTGACCCAATAAGGCCCGAAACCAAAACTGCATTAAAACAGGTGATTAATTTTAGAAATGTGACTAGTGCCTTTTACAGGGCCAATTCACAAGTTGAATGTTGTGCTAGGACAGCACAAATCTGTTACAGCTGATGTTACAAGAGCACTCTCTTACTTTCCTAGTTGGGCCCAGCAAGTAAGATCATGAGAACGAGCGAAGTCATTTAAAATACCATCAGATGTTACAGGGGTTACATTTTCACAAGATAACACCCAAAACAATAAGTTATTATCTTGACCCAGGCAAAGATAGTGCTATGTAATTGTCTTTCTACAAATATCTATTAAAAAAAAATTTTTAAGTGAAAGGAAGCAATGGATTTGCTGTTTCCCATACATGAACAGTAAGGATGAGAAGAAGTACGCAAAGGAAATTAGCGGCCACTAGTTACTTAGATAAGTCATTAGTTCTTGTGCACTGAGGGAAGTACATAAATCACAGTCATACAGCTCACCTCTCTACTCACCCTTATCCTAAAGGCCACGTCTTCTCAGCAACTTGAACCCTCCATGTCTAGCAACCAGCTTATGATTGGATTTTGTTCTGTTTGGGGCAATATTTGTCATTTAGAGAGGATGAGTTTTTCATCTTTCACATAGAAACCCAGGGATTCAGTCAGGTAAATCAGAAATGAGGTTCAGGTTTTCATATCTTATAGGCATCATATATATTAGTAAAAGTATGAGATGCATTGAAAAAACAACATTGGAAAGAACGCTGAGTAAGATGTCTCCAAAGATAGTAAGGACTTTCTGAGACCACTAAGATAGGGGACAAAAAAACCCACAAAAAAAAAAAAACAAGCTCATTTCCTTGTTGTCTTTACTATCATGTATCATAGGATAATGTGCAACTGGCTAAACAACGTGCAGGTAAGGAAGAGGCTGACTGCAGCCTTCAGCCAGAGAGGTTGGGAGGGGGAAGAAACAACACTAATTGTATGAAAATTGTTGCAAACAGACAAAATTGCTATCTAATTAACTACATTCTTTCAAACTCCATCCTTTTCATAAGGCTCTTCCTACAACATCCTATAGAATAAGTTTTTCTTTCAACAGGGAGCTGACTTCATGCTTCCTGGCTCACCACAGAAGTGTGACTGCTTCTCAGAAACCAAACCAGAAAAACACTAAGAAGGACAGGTCTGAAACGCATAGTCCTCCAAAACACTACACTGGAAAAGGAATCATTTAGGGCAGGACTCATTAGCTTAAGAATAGACACTTATGGTATTTGAGACTGCTAACGTACCCAAAGGATGTGCATGGTTCTCACAGATAACGTGGGACTGGCAGGAGACTTGCAGTAACCTGAAGCAGCTGGAAGCTGGCGATACATTCCTCAACACCTAAAAATTACCTTAAACACCTATGTCTGGGCAGCTGAATCTCCGTTTAGAGACACAGTTGCCTTCCCTTCCTCAGTCAGCCAAAATTTTACAAAAAAAATAAAAAAATCTACAAATGCATTGAGCAGGGCAGTTAACCAAAAAATTTTTATAGAAAACAGTTGAACTTCTTAGGAGGAACAGTAAACATAATCTTCACTTTATCAATTCATAGAGCTGGACCAACTCCTGAAACAAAAATTCTAGGACACCGAGATACAGTTTCCTCTAGTAACACACAATTCATACTTCATTTGCACTTATGACAATTTTTCATGTTATTTTGTAAAGGAAGGCAAATTTTATTGCTACTCAGAAATTGAACAGCTTTACAAATCACAAAGGATAAATAAAATTCTATCTCCTGTTTCTTACATCACCTTTCAGGCACTGAAAGCATTCTACAAACTACAGAGCGGAATGTGGCAGCTATTTAACAGAATACATTAGTATTTATCACAGTCTAGTGAAAAATAGCAGCAAAAGAGAATTCAAATCACTTTGTCTCCCATAACAGAGGTAACTGCAGAAGTTTTGAATTGGTTACCATTGCTATTTAATGCCAAATGTTTCTGACAGCAAAATAATGTTATTTTAGTATTAATTTTTTTTTTTTTCTATATTTAATTCTAGTTCAGGAAAATGCTTTAGACTGCATAACTCCACTTTTGGTGGGAAGAGATAAAGACAGAGGAAGTTAAGCATTCAGTGCTTAAAGGCTGTCTTGACTGCAGGTAGTTTTCTAAATCAAATGTCTGTGTTCTACAAGAGGACGTTTTTAGCTTAATATTTATATACCATTATCCCAAGTTAAAAGCATGGATATTTGGTTGAAGAAATTTCACTTATCCTATTGTACTTAAATTAAATACTTTGTGGTGACCTTGACATCCCATTGCATATTTAGAGCATAACAATTCATACTCAAAGCACTGTGGAGAAAATGAGCTTTTATAAGCCTTCACCTTACACTGCAGAAGGCATCTTTTCAAAAGAGCCAATATAATCAACATTAACTTTAGTATTGTAGTTTACATTGTAAACATACAACAACATTTACTAGCAGTTAAATAATTTATGGTTAACAAAGCTTTAAAGTTATTTGATTCATGAAAAAAACCAAAGTTATCCCAAATACAGATAACCTACCTCTACCTATGCAGTTCCCCAAAAACTACCGATAGCTGATACCTTCAGATACCTCAGTCATATCATAGTCTTCAGACACATTTGAGTAATATTTTGGATACCCAAAGACTAAATACTTGCAAGATAACATTATAAATGAAACACCAAAAGTACTAAAACCTTGAAGGAGGACCAGAGGAGCAAACCTGTGGGTTCTCTAAGGGTAGTATGTCCAAGGGAAGAGTTACAATAACCTAGATAAACCGAATCCGGCTGTTGCTTGCAGTCACCTGTGACTTACTGTTATTGACTTACTGCCAGTAGTAACAGAACAACATTAACTAGTTCAACTTTCATTCTAATAGAAAGTGACGTCTTGTGGGCTTTCATCTGAATGGGAGGTCCATTTTTAAAGCGTTTTGATCTAAAAATACCCAAAAGCTCAAAAATAACTAGCCAAATGTCATTTGTAAAAGACAGTTTCAGTTATCTAAAGAAAAGTAAGATCTTCTGCCTGCCGTAAACAGAAGTAATGAAGAACACTACTATTTATCTTTTACTGAAATTAAAACACAGTCCTACATTGAAAGTGACTGTGTCACTTAGTATTTTGCCTCAGCATGACTTTCAGGTTTCTAACAAAACCTTTACCATTTAAACTTAAGTCTTGTGGCACAAAAAGTGTCACTAACGTTGACACGAGTCCTATTTCTTTATGTAATTTGCACGATGTGATGTTTTAGATAAAAATTAAAAAGTAAATTTACAATTACTACCAAACATCGTCCGCATCAATCTTCAAAATAAAAAAAGAAAGCACATAAATGTCACCCCTTTTCATTAATTTTGGTCAAAATCCCCGTTTGCTTTTCAGCCAGAGGGTTTCTGAGATATTTCAATAATATCCAGGAAATCAATCTTACATGAAACTGAAGGAAAACATCTAATGTCATTGAACAATAAATATCAGTTCTGTCAGTGGCTTACCTTTGAGCTGAGGCCTTAGGATGTTTCTCTTCTAGTTTCCTCACCAGTGCCACTGTCAGCTGTGTAGTCTCCCCTAGGGGATCTGCAGGCATTAAATGGGCGTCCAAAGGTCCTGAAAGTTGTTTCTGATTGGGGTTGCTGACATTTTTTTGCAAAACCTAAGAGATAGAATTACAACCATGTAATTTATATATTGCTAATTAAAATAATGTGTGTCTACTTTTTCAAGTCAGGCTGTTGATTAGCAGAAAATGTCAGAAATACAAATAGCTATGTCAAGATGCATCAAGAAACACAAATCTAGAGATCTAGTGATTTTTTTTGTTTCCCTTCCTTCCTTGAGTTTTTCCACATAGGAAATAAGAAATTTCAAAAATTTGTCCTACATGGGCTATAAACTTAGACTGTTCTGAGACACAGATATATATATCAATTTTTATTCATTAAAATCCTGTATGCAACTATAAATTTAATAAGATATTTATATACTAGAAAAATTTAAAAAATCAAATGAGGTTCTATATTTAAGGAAATAAGTTGACTTCCGCACTGATATTTCTCTTTTCAAAACATGTTTTTGAAAGGACTGTCTCTGACCTGCCTCTGGCTTAATACTGTGACCTCTTCTGCTGAGCTGCTGTCTATCTCCTGATGAGCTGCAGACCAGGCCCCATGGTGAATGCGGTTTTCTGTCTGGGTCACCTCCTCTCTTTCATTTAGTTCCTCTAGGTAGGTCAGGACAAACTCAGGGTAAGCCTGTAGGAAAGGACAAAAGCAGAGGAATAGTGAAGAAAAACATCAGCTACATCGGCAGCGTCGCAACAGTCTAAACACCAGGAATTATGGGAAAAGCAGTTGTTGATGTACACAATGTCACAAGAGTTGCTGCATGTAAATAACTTTGCACTTCATAAAGTTTTCAAAGTCAGTTAGATAGCGACCTTTTTGTACGCATGAAAGTGAAAAACATAAAACGTTTGAACATTATGTATCGGTTTAAGAATAAAGACCAACAGCTCTCAAAATGAAAATTCTATAAATAGGAAGGAAAAAAATTTTGTATCCCTGTCTTTAGGTAATATTTCATCAAGTAGAGGTGATAGTTAGGTAGGCATTTCAATGTAATTATTTCAATGTATGTTACATTTCAATGTAATGTATTAAAAGAATTTAAACCACAATATTATAAAATCAAAACACATCACATACAGTAAAAGCCTTCCTGATGATTTTGAAATAAAAAAAAATTTTACTGCTTTAATTCATTAATGAAGTCAATTGCCTTCTTAACACTTTTGATCCTTGCTTACCTGGCAAATGTCCCAAATAAAAAAATAAAATAAAAATTAAAAAATTGCACCTTAACAATTACATTCTGTTGAATTTGAGAAATTGACATCTCAGCTACTTAACCATATACTCCCCAGATCTTGTACCATGGTAATATGATCAGTTTTATTTCTTTAGCTTAGTCTGTGCAGTTTCTCAGGTGCTACTTCAGTTCAAGCAGTAGTCAGTCCACTGTCCTCATGATAAAATGGGCAGAATCTTGCTTTACATTAAATATTTTTTATTCATAATGAAAATTGTAGTTTAACCTTTTGTGAGACCCTGTACTATTTTTAACAGAAAATGTATAAATATTAACTACACTAAATAGACCAAAAATAGGATCTGTTCAAATACTTTGACAGTTAACACTAAGAAATTGAAATCAATAATCTATCAAACCTTTATGGTTACGGAACCAAGTGCCTCACAAGTACAAGAAAAGCCATCTCTATCTGTTCCATCACTCATTAGTGAATAAAAATAAGCAATTTCATACTGCAGGTAATATTACAGTATTTAAGCACTTGGGCATATTTTCCAAAGCCAATTCTGCATGGATATCCCATAGATACAGCGAAACTTCTAAGCTTGAGTGGGAAGCAGAATACCAAAACCGAAACCTACACTCAAGTCACTCAAGTTCTGAGAAGACTTTTGCTCATCTTAAGAATACTTTTCTAATATTAAAGTATTTTGTTGTTTTTATCTTGAATTTTACTAGACATTTTAGAAATTAAAGCTCAGATTTTAGCTTCAATTGCATCACTTTTTCTTTAGCCTTTTGTCAGACTTTTCCCATGAGTGCAGATATTTTCAATTTAGGACCACTTATATTTTACTTTAAAATAAATCCCTTCAACAGCAAGAGTACAACAAACAGTAGGGTGCTTTTATTTCTTGAGGGAAAAAATTCTTCAGTCAATAACACTAACTCTCCCGCTGTTTATCACCTTGTATAGACAATATATATTATGAAACTTTTCCCTCCTGCTTCATAGTTCCATCTGCATTTTGATTTTGATGTAGTACACTAACTTAGATTTCTGGTATATTTTTCAGACTTGGCTGCATGAATAACGAGCTAAGATTCCACAGTGAGCTAAGATTCCATTTCTTTCAATAACAAAGTCTTTCTCTACAAGCACTTCATGCTCACTTTCCTTAGCGGTGCTGCTAAGAAAAGGGATTCTGGTTTCTCTCTCTCCCTTTTCACCTTTTTTGCCTGACCCCATGCTGTCACCACTTCTGAGCCAGAAGAAAGCTTTTGGCAGCCACGTAATGAATACAGAGAACTGACCTAAGTTAAAATTAACACAGTAAAATAATAGTTATTACCCACATGTGTACTCAAATCCAGTTGTTCCCTGCATGGCACACGCGTGCCAGAACACCAGGCAGCGTGGAGGTTGGTGTGGGAGTCCCCATCTCTGCTCGCTTCAGCTCAAGGACTATAGATCTGCTCTTTATGCTAAACAGCTTCTGTAGGTATTCCGGGGAACCTCTCTCTTCTTCAGGAAAGAGAGGAAACAGAAACTCCCAGTGCAGAATGTGACAAAAGCCTCAAGCCTTCCCAGGACAAGAAAAATCATTTTCCCAGCTAGTTCTACCTTTAAGCAAATACAATACTTCGGAAAGTTTTGTTTCTGGTCTGAAACGGGTGCCACCATGCCTAGGATACATTTCACTTTCAGTGCGCACCACGTGCTGAAATCTATTGTGAAATACATGTTCAAAACTCAGAGCATGTTAGAGAACACTATCAGCTTATCTTCCCTACTTTCTGGAATTGATAATTGACTTATACTTCTATTTACTTATACTTTTTATTGACTTTTACTTTCATTTTATTTAAATTATCCATAAGGTTTACATGAATAAGAGTACATAATTTAACGTGTCACAAACATGGATATCATTAAATATTAGTATATTAACTAAAAATGTAAGGGAAAAATATCAAGATTAAGTTGTTGCTGCATAAGAATAGTTTGGGAAACAGGAAAGTAATAGCAGGACTGAATTAGGAATCAACATCTTAAAAAATACTTAATGATCTTAATGTTTTTTCAGAACAAGTTAATACTCTCTGATATAATAAAGAAAGGTAAACTATATCTTGATTGCATAGGGGAGAGCATATGCACAGAGGAGAGTATGTTAATGGCAAACACAGTAAGTAGTAGGTATTAATTCCAAGAAAGTGAGTTTCCCCTCTCAATCTGAATGATGTGTCACATATCATTACATTGTATTATGCTGCTTTCCTTTATGTCAGTTTTTGTTGGCCTACATATGCTGCAACTTAAAATAACATGACACTACAGATAAAGTGAATGTGATAGGGAATATATACAGAAATATACCATTTTTCAAAGACATCTACTAGTAACTACTTGTATTTTTTCCTGGTAAGAAATACAGGGTAGAACTGAACATGTTATAGTTACTATCAGAAAATTTAGAAGCCTCTCTCCTCGTAATATACAAGCTACAATAATTTTTATATTCCAGTAAATAAAAATCAGGATGCATAAAGAAATAAAGAATAGTACAGCTGACAACTGCACTTTTATTTAACGATGATCTGAATCATTCTAGCATAATTCCAGATAACAGATGAAGCAATGGGAACCGTCTCCATTTCATCAGACTGTTGGAGTGGTCTGAGCAATAGAGTCTAATCTCACGTCCAGATGAAAGGATGAAAAAGGAAGGTTGGCGCTAGCGAGGAGTGTCTGGTATTGCCTTCCTACTGGACAGTGGTCCTCTGCAATTTTCCCTAAGGTTAACCGTATATAATGCTGCTGATAGTCCCAACGCTTCTGTGAATGTCTTCAAAAATGTTCAAACGCTCAGAAAAAGGTATGATTTAAAGAATCTTCAAGAGGCACAAATCAGTGGGTATAACCCACTGGTATGCTAATACAAAACCACCTCTTATTTATTTGAAGACAACAAGGCTGCTGGGAATAAAACCACATTTCTGTGAGTACTCTACCACCCTTACATTGCTGTCCATGAATTCCTGATAGTAACTCTATGAACCAGCTGACCTACAAAACAGACTTCAACCAAGCTGCTGACCGAGACCCCCAGCCATAACAAACACAAATGAAGAACAGCTCCTCTGTAAACACCGTGTGCTGGAGACCATTGCTCTTGCACCATCCTGATCTTTGTTGTCATTCAAATACTCTATCTGACCAAAGATACTAGAAAGGAACCTCTCTGCAATATATTTTGCCAGGAAATATATTTTTTTTTCATCAACAATCTATTTCAAAAGAGCTATTTTCTTTAGCTATTAAGAGTAAGCACAACCAAATGGAAATTCAATATTATTTTGAAAAAAAAAACTTCTGTTGCAGATACTTTTTCTACTTCACTGGGGGGAGGGGTGTTTCTAAATTTGGCATTTCTGCTTAGATCTAAAGAGAAAAAAAATTGTTGTTATTCAGTCCTAGTTTTTAGGACACCTGCTTTGGCAGAGGAATTTATTAAGACTTGTTGAGAGTCACCTATAACAACATTAAGGACTGTATCTTAAAATTCTTCTCACAGCACATTAACTTCTAGTTATCACAAGTTACTATAGCGATTAAAGAATAAGATCTATTTTTACTATGCAATTGAAATAAGTGTGCACTACAAGAAACAAAACATTAAAAACAAAATTAAAATGAAAATTCACAAGTAAAATCATGAACTGGTTCCATTAATTTTTAAAATGTTTTACTAAAATACAGTATGTTTCTATTTATTCAAAAAATAGAAAATATTTATAGAAATAACAGGAACAGGAAACAATGTGGTGATATCACAGCATCAAAACAGCAAATATAATTCATTGAACATTTCATATAGAAAAAGGGAACACACTGTAAGAAACAAACAAAAAAAACCCAAAATCTAGTATTCAGCAAATGCAGATATAATGCCATACTTCACAGCAGATGGAGCCATTATTTCCTAAACCCACAGTTGATAGATGCTGCTTTTGTCTCCATTACAAAATTGAGTAATTTAAGGAGTTAGATCTCATCTTACCAAAACACAAAAATAAGTTAGCAGAGAAAATGGCATTTACACTTCAAATAGCATGATTTCACAAGGAAAAAACACTTGATTTCTGAAACTAACACCATGAATAAGAATCTAATACAGTAAATAAAGATGTGGAAAAGAAATAACAAGTCCTCTGCAGCTTATTCTATTGGATAAAAGAAATGGGAAATGAGTCATGCATTGAGACTTTTTGAATTGAAAAGGAATAAATTGATTTTTACAATAATGCAAACTAAATCAGAAAAGCTACCTCAACCAAAACAGTTTTCTAGCTCTATAAGATACCAAGGACATTGGAATTTTTAAATCAGGTTCCAAATTATTACATCTCCCGTTAATGTTTGACAGCATTTGAACCCAAACGACATTCATTAAGAAAGAACAGATTTCTGAAAATACTTTTTCTATATAGAATGGAGTATTTCAGTTGGAAGGGACCTACAACGATCATCTAGTCCAACTGCCTGACCAATTCAGGGTTGACCAAGTTAAAGCATGTTGTTAAGGGTGTTCTCCACATGCCACTTAAACACTGACAGGCCTGGGCCATCGACCACCTCTCTAGGAAACCTGTTCCAGTGTTTGACCACACTCTCAGTAAAGAAATTCTCCTTAATGTCCAGCCTAAACCTCTCCTGACACAGCTTTGAACCGTTCCCATGCATCCTATTACTGAATCTGACGGAGAAGAGCTCAGCACCTCCCTTGCCACTTCCCCTCTTCAGAAAGCTGTAGAGAGCAATGAGGTCACCCCTCAGACTCCTGTTCTCCAAACTAGACAAACCTAAACTCCTTAGCCACTCCTCATAGGACATGTCTTCCAGCCCTGTCACCAGCTTTGTTGCCCTCCTCTGGACGCATTCAAGGACCTTCACATCCTTCTTAAATCGTGAGGCCCAGAACTGCACGCAGTACTCAAGGTGAAGCTGTACCAACGCTGAATACAGTGGGATAATCGCCCCTTTTGACCAGCTGGTTATGCTGTGTTTGATACACCCCAGGGTAGAGTTTGCCCTCTTGGCTGCCAGGGCACGCTGCTGACTCACACTGAGCCTGTGGTCGACCAGCACCCCCAGATCCCTTTCTGCAGGCCTGCTCTCCAGCCGCTCCTCTCCCAGTCTATACTTGTGCCCAGCATTACTCTGTCCTAGGTGCAGAATCCAGCATTTTGACTTGTTAAATTTCATCCCATTAATTATAGCCCAATGCTCCAATCTGTCTAGATCACTCTGGACAGACTCTTGTCCCTCAAGAGAGTCAACAGCACCTCCCAGTTTGGTATCATCAACAAACTTGCTAATGGTATCCAGATCGCTGATAAAGATACTGACAGAACTGGCCCTAAAACCCTGAGGAACACCACTGGTGACCAGTCACCAGCCAGATGTAGCCCCATTTGTTTTCTGAAGACTTATATAGATATTTATTATTTTACTTGTGAATCCCAAGACATATATCTGTATGTACATGTAACATTTTATTTCCCTAGATATATTAATAAAATACTTAATAAATACATCAGAAAGCATCATATTTGCCTAGAATAATAATCTAAACCTGATTTTCAACTTCAGAATTGACTCAATTTCTGAGGGTTTACAAAAAATAGCATGGAGCTTTGAAAGTATAACCTACTGGAACATAAAGCCTTTGCAGTAAAGTTCTTGAAGCCAGCCCAAATTTTTAGTTATTTGTAGGTTAAAATAAAAGTTGAAAATCAGCTCACGATTCAAACTATATAAAGTTATATATAGTCAGCTGTCCTGACTAGTTTCTTGTGGATGTTTTTTCTTTACAACCAATATATCAAAAGAGAGACTCTGAACAACATTTTTATGCCAGGTATGCAAACTGGGGACAGCACATGTTAAGAAGGAAAGGAAAAGTTGTAGTTCTGTAACTAAGATAAGAACTGTAATCTCATTGTCAGCCTGGCAAGCTCTACAACATTAGATATACTTTAAATTATCTTATCTATATTAGCTGAACAAAAATCAGATCATCACAAAACAAATTTATATTCCACAGGTAGAACTGCTAAAGCTGTATGATATAAAGATAACTATCTTTACCTAAGTTTGATACAGTTCTTTGACACTGAAAAACAGCTTCAAAAAAACAAAATGCACTGCATGCATACAGGAAAAAAAAACACAACTTACTATCCTAATGCTTAAAATACAGTTTATATTCCTGCTTTCTCTGAGATTTAAATAACCCATATAACATAGTTTTTCCTCGAGCCTTAAAGAAAAAAGCTCATGTAAAAATCTTTAAATTTATTGAAAGCATAACATTCCTGGCAAATGCAAAAGTATAAATTTCAAATACCTTTCAGTTTATGTTGTTTTGGTTTTCTTAATTTTCAGTTTTCCAAATTTCTTCATTCTCTATTAATTTTGACATTTTATAGCGGTCTAAATAATTGAGTTTTTTTTAATGTGACTGTTGAACAGAGGTTGCTTAAGTAGATGCAGTTTTACCAAGTCTTGAAATAGAAGCTGTTCCTGCTCTGTAGTTTCAGGGTGTTTTCAAAAACACATTTCTGAAGTAGCGTCCTACAGCAGGCAAGGAAGAACTCTTTGCATGCCAGTATACAGACAGTTGCTTAAGGATATATCAGCCAGCCGGGATCATGCGTGTCTGACTTGCATAACACTTGCTTTAAATGTAAATAAATCAAAACTAGGTTCAGTACACAATCCTATTCATTTGGGACACGTCTTGTGAATGTCTAGCAGAGGTAGGGGCTATTTTTCCCCCCAAGTGTCAGCAAGTGACAGATCTCAATGACACCCCATGCTATTTTTCTACAGGGAGTACCAAGAAGTAGAAATATACAGACTTACTACGAATCTTGACATCTCTAACAGTCCCAGGGTATCACATCAGCCCCTTTAGGTTATTTCAATTTGATCTACATATCCATGAAAATAAAAATCAATGTGCCCAATGGTCTAGCAAAACATTCACCCTATCCTATGCAGTCATTTCTTCTCTGTGAAGTCTGGGCGTAAAAGGCACAGTGACCCTCAGAGCTACGCCATTGGGAGCACATCCATCTTAGAAAGCGATCTCTCATGCTGAACAAGTTAGTAGGTACAATCTGCGATGAGATCTTTCCCCTTGATCCTTCTGCAGTGGCCTAGGCCTAGTTGTTGCAAACGTGAATATTTGCAGGTGGCTTTTACAGGAGCCACATAGAAAGACAAAGAGTCTGTAATTGGATTCTTTTAAGGCTCGTGGAGGATATGGAAGACTCATCAACATCTAAATCTAAAATATATTTTTTCTGGTATAATCTCATCGTGTCATGGAGGCTTCAGTTTACCAACAGAGAATGTCAGAACGCTTCAATAACAAAGACAGAAATATGGATTAATACTAGGGAAAAGGCTTTGGTACCAAATGTTAGACCCACCATACCATTCTCTGTTTGGGGCCTGGGATTCAAAGCCCTCTGAAATTAGCAAATATTTTTCCTATTATGTAAGTGAAGTTTGGCAAGATTTACAGATCTTACTAGGAGTAAATCATAGAAAATATAGCATAGAGGAGAGAGACAGCAATGCTGAAGATAAGTAAAATATTTACACACCTGACATATTCGATGTGTACAGAAACACATTCTACTTATGACTGGAGGCAGCTAAAACAGCCCCTCAGTAGGGCCAGAGTAAACATTGCTCTTTTGGTGGGAAACAAAGACGAAAAGAACTATAGGCAGGGGTCCTAATCTGAGATGAGATAAAATGGTACACTTCCACTAACTCCAGATCCTTAAAAGATCAGAGAAAGCATTCAGGTCTGGAAACCAAGTGCTGTACACTGTATGAAAGCCCTTTTTTAAAATCATATTTTATAGCGGCAAAGTTCTTGAGATACATAAATCTGTATCAGCATTTAAAGTGTTTAATAGATAAGGTATTATGATTCAATTGTAATTTAGTGACCAGTTATAAGATTGAAATTTACTTTCAGTCAGAATTTAAATATAAAATCTCAGCTATAACTTAATATAGATTATTATACCCTGGATTACTTACTATTATCAGATTTAACAACTATTGAAACCAAACAGTACTGCAGATATTCCAATATTAGCTAACATATGTGCATTATCTTATATACAGAAAGTCTAGTGCAGATGTAGAGTACCTTTCCAGTATTCTTTACGTTGATATTCACCTACAGATGTGCTGCCACCACCACCGATTTCAACTGTAACTGGCTGACCAACAGCGAGGCAGCTCTGTACCACAGCTCAATTCAGAATCCTTCCAATGAATGGGGAAAAAAAAAAAAAAGGAAAAAAGAAAAAGGTGGGGGTGTTTGAATAAGTTAAAAGAACCAGAAAATTCAACAATGTGTCACAAATAGAGAGGTCATTATGCCTGGATAACCCAGGATATTAACAGTTGCAGAAAGTGAAACACTATCCACAACTTAGCAGTCAATGAGCCCTGCTCAGAACCAGTGATCTTCTGTACAACAAGGGTGGCATTTTACAGTTCAGTGCAAAATGGAACAGACCCTTGATATCTTCATTTGTCCTTTTTCTGTGCATATTTCACAGTGCAACGATTTAGGGTCCATAACGTGTCACTTGTTATAACTACAGAGTTTACTTGAAATATGTATGCACAGAAAAAAAAAAAGTTCAGTGAACTGCAAAGATTGCAACAAATCTATACTCTTTGAGCCAATACAAAGTTTTACTCCAAGTCTGAAACAATGCTGGTTAAACATACCAAAAGCCCAGTTTGAACTGCTTTTGCTTCCAATCTGTGCATTTACTACAGAAGCAGATAGCTTAAAGCTTTGCTAGAAATCAATGGCTAAAAAAAAAAATTTTTTTTTTTAAACTCCATTTTAAAATAGCAATGGTTACATTAAGAATACCATTAAAGTATTTTGTTTTCAACATTTTACTATATTGGCTATAGGGTAAGAAAAAACTAGGAAATTATAGAATTGTTCTACACAGGACATTGTCAGTTGCAATGACTGTCACCATTGCAAATTTCAGCCCTTCTTAAAAAGTTCCTAATATAGAATAGCTGTTAGTGGCATTTTCTACTATAACTTTTTAAGTTCTGATGAAGTGTTGTATCTGAACTTCCACAGGTGTTGCATTTTCTACTGCTAGCTGAGGCCAGAAATGGAAACACTGTGAGATAAGTTTTTCCTGAATTGCTGGCTTGACCACAACAGAAAATACTGGAAATCGCAGAAATGCCAGTTCCATGAGCTTTCCATACAAAAGCATTTTTATGTGGATTCCAAGGAGGCTTCAGACTGCTCTGTGCTTACTTAACTGAAATTCTGAGGGTCCTACGTTCAATCGTGGCTTCCAGTTATATGCTTTATACATGGGTTGCTTTTCACAAGTCAATAAAGGAATGTTTTCATGCAAAAAAAAAAAAAAAAAACCACACCAAGTAAACCTCAGTTAAGCAGCATGTTAAGATGCAAAGGGAAGAAATGTGTGTCTTGAAAGAATGGAAAAAAGAAACAAAAGAGGCTTTTAAATCACAAATATTAGTATTTCCATTACACAAAGACCATTGGTCTTTACGCAAATATAAGGGTAACATAGGCGAAGAATGAATTAAGACATTATGCTGTTTATCATGTATCTTGGAACCATAAAGAGACTTGTAATACATGACAAACTCTTAGTCAGACAAATTGATAAGATAAATAGTCTATTAAAATGCATTCAATTAATTTGGCCATGCAGTGAAGTTAGACCATTAAGTATATGCTTATTTATTTGCAGCAGAATAAAGACAAGAGATTGATCTTAGGTCACTTCAAAAGTCTATCAGCATTCAGGTTTGATAGGATTATTGAAAACTAATCCGGTTTACTTTTACATGTTTGAAGTGTACTGTGCATCTCCCCCATAAGCCATAGGAAAAATATAACTAAGAGTAGTCAATTTAGAAAAGACACACACTGAAATTTCAGGAATGGACTTTGAAATGGAAACCTTCTTGTTCACCCCACGTAACTGTGACCATCCAGTGTATCAGTAAAAGAAGATAAATGAACAGAAATAACCAAGTTTGAGTTTAACTAAACTCTGTAAATCGCTTGGACCCATAACTTAAAGTGTAACTCCCTAGAATGATCTATTTGTATAATTTGTCCTATAATTCTTGACAGAAATCAAAACTCCAAATAATGGTCAGTCTAACACTATCCCAGGCTAAACCAGCTAATTGGGTAAATACTCCTTCTGCTGACTGAACGATCTGCTACTTATAGCATCACCATCTCCTTTCAGATAAATCTGCACAGTACAAGTAGTTCACATTTAGCAATAAAGTTGGCAACATGCTAATGTACTTCAGTGTGGCATGGCTCTGTTGTTGCCAGACCTTTGACTTTAACTTGGTAGGGCTGATTTGGCATTCAGCAACTGGTTACATTCATCAAGAGGTGAAGCTTCACAACAAAGATAATGTGGTGGAAGCAATTAGTATTGAAAACATCAATAATAGGTTTTTGGCACTTGACTGTGGGTTAAGCAAGGCTTTAGTAATATCTGGTATGTAATACACTAAAAAAGCACGTATTAAAAAACTATTTTAATTTTATACAGAAGTATCACTTGTTTTTCCACGTAGAAGTATTTTTAAAATATACTTTAGCTTATTTAATCCAAGCTGTACGGATCTTCACAAATATATATCCCAAGACTTTTCTAAGCTTTCTAAAATGTTTAATATATTTGTTTTCAGTTAAAATGCACAACAAAGTAGCAAAAGGCAGCTTTCTCCTTTTCTACAGGAATTAGTTTAGGAATGTTAGCATTTGCAATTTATGGCATCAGATTATGTTATACTGTACAGTGAGGGGGAGTCAAGAATAGGACAGCAATAGTAGTTTTCCCCATAGTTTCCATTGTCTCCAACCAGATCCCCACCAAGGAATGAAATTACTACTCTGGGCTAGGCAATAAGTTGGGTTTGGCTGTACCAAAGACCCTGTCTCTAGCCTTCTCTCCAGAATTTGAGTATGAACTCTCATTTGAATATGCTCCCTCTGCTGTCAGTTAAGGGAACAGAAAAAAAGGGATAATTGTTGATTATGAAGGCAGTTCAGTTGTTAAAGATACATCACAAGGAGATGTTTTACCCCATTTGCATTGTTGAAGTAAAGGAGGAAGACCACAGTAAAATACAGGATCCTATCAGCTCCATTGCTTCTAGAAAACATTTCATCAAGAAAATGCTTTGGTAAGGTTTTGATGACAAAAAAAAAAAAAAAAAAAAAAAAAAAAAGATTAAGTCACACGATCACTTATGTTGGAAGGACCCTTAGGAGTTCATCTACTCCAAGAACTCCCAGTTCAGAGCTGGGTCAACACTGAATTTGAACCTAGCTGTTCAGGGCTTAGGCCTTTCAGGTCTTGAAAGCCCCCAAGGATGAAGATTCCATAACCTTTTTGCCACCTTATTTCGATGCTTAATCATCCTTAAAGGGAATATTTTTTATCTTATATCATTAAACTTCCTCTTTCAATTTATGACTATTGTCTTTCATTCTCCCACCATGGGCTTCTGAAGAGCCTGGATTCATCAATACCTTTATAGGTATCAGAAGGCTGCTAGCAGGTCTCCCCAAAGCTTCCCTACTCCAGGCTAAGCAAGCTTACTTCCCACAGCCTCTTTGCCTTCACTCCAGCCCCTTCACCATTTTGGTGGCCCTCCACTGGACTCACTCAAGTTTACCAACTTCTGCCTTGTATCATTCTTTGTTGTGCAGTCTAAGAGCATATATAGAAATTGCTACAAACAGTAGACCTCTCACAGAGCCCTGCAGTGAAAATATATAGAAAAAAATTTAAAAAAATCCAATTCAATATGTGAAAAGCCGGTGTTAACTACATGGCTTCCACTGTATTTTTCTAAAACTTTTATGAACTTCAATGAAGTCCATATTATTTATTGCTAACTAGCTGATCTTCATACTGTAAAAAGGAATGATTAAAACTATACAGATAACTGGTTTCCTGCTGAGAACAAGTTATTGTTACTGAAGTTCCAAAATATCACTTTGCTGGTTAGGAAAATTCCAGAGAAAATAAGAGAAATAAGAGAAACTGCTACCAAATGATTTGAAAAAAAATAAGAAAAACCCACCACACCAAAAAACACAAAAACGCAACATATACCAAAAAAAACACCCCAAACCAACATATATTTTGTTTTTGAAACAAATATGGGAGGAACACAGGGCTGAATCCCAGAGCAAAAAAACTCCAATCATAGAAATGAAATTTAATAATCGAATCCTGATTTTGAACAAGAGATAGCTGGAACAAAAGCCTAGAATCAAATGAACTTTGTGCTGACTTATGCCTTCTCTAGGCAAACTTACTGACTTAGGTAATTTGCTAGAACACCTGAATAGTTGGAAAGGTGTATTTTAAGTAAACAAAGTTTAAAATTAGATAGGAGTGGTAACAATTTCAAACAGATAAGCTTACTTCTGTTGTTCAGGAATTATCTGATATTCAGTTATTTTTCCTGTTTCTTATGGGTATTTACAGGGTATTCACAAGGACGACAAGTTGAAATAAATTTAGGATTATTTTCAACCATGCTTTTTTCAAGGAAAGATTGGTTTTCGACTGTGTCTTTATTTTTCTCATGACTACTTTCTGTCATCAGCTTATGGTTCCACAACCACAAGGCTTAGACACTATAATTCCTTTCAAGCACAGTAAAGGGGGGAAAAAAACCCAAATGCTAACTTCCCCTACCCCTGCATCTGTGAATACCAGCTCAAATTTCCCTGCAGTATTTTACTTCAAAAAAAGAAAGTGAGACACTAATTTACACCAGAAGCATTTTAGGATTATTTTTTCCCCTCATGGTGACCTGTACAATCATTACACTGGCAAAATTAAAGAAACCACAGATTATCTCCTAACAATTAAACTAAGGAATATCTTTTTTGTAATATATTATGTTTTAGCCTGAGAGATGATTTTTCCTGCATGGTATAGAGTCCCAGGTTATAAAATTAAATTACCTTAAATTTAAAAATCGAGACTTGAATTCTCAGTGTACAAGTAGGCAAGGTGAAAAACTGCAGTTCAACAGCTCAGCTGTGAGACACAAGTCACTCTTTTGTGGATTCCTTGGTACCTAATTAGACTTGCTCTTTCTACCACCAACCAGCATATTTTCATGAGACTTGAATGACCTTTTTTAAAAATATATCCTGCCTGTTAAATTTCACACTGAAATAACTTCATGATCTTAAGAAAAATAAAACAACATAGTACTATGGAGATACGGTTTGTTCTTTGAGGAAACCAAACCAAAAATATCTAATACAGTTCTTATGAAACTTTGATGAACTTTAACCTCTTAGAACATCATCCTACAAAATATGAATATTGTACATTCACACAAACAATTCAAACTGCAAAGTTTCGTTCGGGTACCCATATAGGTTATGTTCATGGTTGATTTTTCACACTGTCACGGAAGAAAGTATCACAGAATTTGGGTACAATATCTAGTGATCAGTTATACGTTAGCCAGAGGCCAGAACATCAATGGTACCCCATAGCTTCTGAGGTACCAATAGCATTTTCTCAGTGGCAAAGGCACAAAACACCTTGAGATCAGCCTAAGCCTATCAGAGTTAATTAATGTTGTTATACTTACAATTTTACTGTGTTAACAACATGAAAGTGTATCTATTAATACAAAGTGCACTTTGGACTCATGATGCAAAGCTATATTTCAGTGTATTTCCCCGCGCCCCCTGCCAGGAGTTAGTAGATTGGCCTATTTGCACAGGGATGAAGAAAAGTCTGAAGCATAATAATATTAATGAATTAATTTTAGGTTTAAGCTTTTAATATTTCATTTAGTGGTTGATCACAGACCAAATCCCAGGAATACAAAGAGGCATTATGGTTGTGACGGTACATAAAGAGTCAACCATCACGCTCCTCTTATCCCACTAGAAGTGTTTAAAAATGCAGAACCAGAAGAAATAGCATCTATAGAAGTGACTGGCCATTAACTTTCTTCTTGGGGACTTAAGCTTTTCTTCAATTTATTTTACAGTTTGTTCAGGACCACCAGTCCATGAGAGATATTAGCTGAGCTAGAGCAGTCAAAGGTGCACACAAAGTTGAAGAAGTCTGCAAACAGCAGTAGAAAAGTTACACTACTTGTTTTATTGTGCCACACAAAATTACTATATCACACATTACAGATAAGGTGCCTTTATTGCACTTACGAAAGAGTGTTCTTTAAGCATTCATAAGACAAAACACCAAATTCTCCTTTAATAAAACTATAAAACTTAGAAATGCAGACAAGAGTATAATGCATCTAATAAAAGCCTACAGAATAAACCAAAAATATGTAAATTAGAGAACAGGAAAAAGGTTTGTTCATTAGTTAGCTAAGTGAAAGTTTGTAATATTAAAAAATATTGGGGGGAAAACAACTTCAATAAAGAACGCCAATGCAGTCAAATCAAAATTGTAGGTAGTGTAAGTTTTTTCTCTTTTTTTTTTATATTGACAAACAATCATTCTAACAACTATCGTTTGACAAAATACTCATAGTAAAGGGCTAACACTCTACTTAAGGTGTTTAATTCATAAATGGGTCTCAATTATTTTCCTCTATTATGCTTTCTTCTGTTCAAAATACCTTGACTGAACGGTTATGCACAACATGCAATGGTGTGATGGAAAGTCAGACTTGAATTATCCATAAAACACTGAAAAATTCCCACTAAGAATGAAAGAAATAAGTAACCTTTGCAGAGAAATTTAGGTAGGAGAAATTTAGGCATTCTGCAAAAGACCAAGAACACAGAAGGGTACATAATAACTATTCTAAAACTCTTAGCAGAAATAGACTGCTGAACTCCGCAAGGCAATATTTATTTGTCAAAAAAACCCAACAACAACAACTCTTCCCCCAACCCCCCCAAAACCGTTGGCAAAATGCTGAGAGATTGTATTAGTTGATGGTTATCTATTGCAACTTGCTGGTTTATAGACGATCTTTCTCAACAGTAATAAAAGAACAACAGGTTGTAATTGTTAAGGTTAGCTACAATCCCAGGCTTACGCACGAGGATTATATATCCTGAATTCTCCTCTGCTGGAGAGGTTTTACATGGCAATAAAAGATTAAAAGTAACAGCCAGGGGCTCAGCTTTAATACCTAAACCTGAAGACATTTTCAAAGCATATACACATCCAGAACATGCATCTGAGCCTTTTCCCTCTTAGTGTAATCCTCTTAGTGCTTTCTGCACCTCACTGTACTTTAAGACTCTGAAAATAAAAATACTGTATCTGGCACCTTTACCCTGAATTTAGCTTTAAAGATTCCCTCTTGAAGATATCACATTAGAATTTATAATATACTGTTCATTCCAAATGTGTAACTGTTGGATTCTTTCATCCTGTTTTCTAGTATCAAAGCCACAAGATATAAGCACAATTTCTGTTTTTAAGTTTGTATTAGCTTCTTTTCTGTCTTATATTTGCACTAGGAATATTCAAATGTTCCTAGTCATAAAATGGTTTTGAGAGACATTAGATCACTGTGAGCTGATAAAATATGAAATCACTGCATAACGAATAAACACTGTTTAAACTATTTTGAAAAAAATTGCTAAACACATTACTAATCTGTTGCCAAATGAAGTTGGGTAAAACTAAGGTCTTCAAGTCAAAGAGGTACTAATCACTTCTAGCTTCTCCTGCACATACCCGCCTTGCGTCCCACCAAGAAAGGGAGCTAACAGTTCCACAGCTGTCTGAGTTGTATACAGTAATAGAGTCAGATCAGGAATTTATCCAAAACCGATTGTGTTGCAGCGATCATAGTGGCAAACCGCTGTGTAAAGACCCTCTAAGCAAAATTATTTAAGTTTTTCTAAGTCAAGTCAACTGGCTTGTCCATTGTTGAGTCGGGAATAGCAGAGAAGTGAGGTTCATCTCAGTTCGCTTTAGATACCTGCATCTGAACGGATCCACCTCTATAGCCAATAATGAGAAATAAGCAGCAATGGAGTGCAATCCAGGAAACCTATCTAGAAGTTTACTTTAGAATGAAATTAATAGGTCTTTACAAATGCGTACGCACCTCAATTAACTATGAAGGTGGTCTAGTTAGAGTAGATAACTACTTTACACCATATGGGTTATCAATCATCGTTCAGTAGCTGCTTGTTAGGGATAAATTGCCTCGATTTTATATGAGTAAAAAATTTAATTTGTACTTAAATACCTAAGTATTTAGTTATTAATACAACTTGATTTCATAAGCTAATTACTTTTGCATTGAAACCCTTTGTGTAAAAAAATTATGGTATCAAAATAATATTCTAAAATCTCATTTTATATAAATACAATACAAAGATACACTTCCAGTATCTTTTCCTATAGATATGTTTGACATGCATTCACTTCCAAATCTTACATGAAAAAAAATACTGCAAGTCTTTAATCCTTGCAGGATGTGAATTTATGGCACATCTGCAAAAAAATAACAGAACTGTAACAGGATCCTGCTGATCCGTGGGCCATACAAGGAAAATTTAAGATCTTAAATTGCAAAAAAACCAGGAAGTGAGAATCAGATACATAAAATAACTCTTAAGTAACATTTATTTTATATGTTGCAAGAAAAATTAATATACTGACCTTCTACTGTATATAACAGCTTTTCACATGAACCCTCGCCAAGCTGTGAAGTGCATGTTAGTCTGTACACTAGAAATTTTCTGGGAGTCCTGAACAGGCTTCCCAACTGAGGGTAAACAAAGGCAGAGATTGATTTTTAGAGCTTTCACAAGGATGTATTTTTCAAACTAGTGTTTTTTTATATAAGAATTCCATTTTTGCCTCATATTACTATTTAGAAAACAGAATGAAATGTACCAATAAGACATAATTGAAGTGTCTTATGATAGTACAACTAATAATAATCAGCATAAAGCTGAAGTAAACTGAAATCGTGAAAAAAAAAAACCAAAAAACAGACAAGTTCCATGCCATCCTTCGAGTTAAACTCGAACAAAGAGGAGAGAAATTATCATCTAATTCTAGTTTTGCTTTGATCCCAGATGTAGCATGAAACAGCCCTCAAACTTTTCCAAACAATCACAGTGATACTGACTCCAGAGATTATGAGTCTAGTTATGTACAGACTATTTTCTCTCAGCTTCTAACATATCTTCCAAATTGCAAGCTCTAGAGAGGAAGATGATGATGGTGAAACAGTTTTCTGGCACCACATACCCAGGGGAATAAAAGGTTTCCTGCAGGCTTGGAATTTTGCCATGAACTTCACCGACAGGCAGGTTTGCCCCCAGTATCTGTAACCAACATCAAGTGGTACACATTCCATTTCCTGACATTTCTACTTTTTCCCAGTGAAAAGTTAGTGTTATCCCATACCGATACAGAAACAGAAATAAAGTTTGTGCTGACAGATATATTTCTGAGGTTTTCATCATTATAGATTCAACTTGGATTCTGTACCCACACGTGAGCCATCCCGCAGGAAGAGCTGTGCGTTCACAGCTGAGTACTGCAAACCTACCTTAGAGCACCTTGGCACAACTGGGCATGGGATAGATGATGGAAAAAAAAAAGACTACAACTAAGCAAACATTGTGACTAGAAGCACACGAGCCTTATTTTAAATAATTGTATAAAAACAGAACTTGCTCTTGCAAACCTCAACCATCCTTCAAAGAGCCAGCCGGTGAGCGATAGCAATGAAATACTTGAGAAAGACAAATTCAGGCTATTATTGTTGTAGACAACTGACTTTCTTGGCTAGTACTTAAAAATCAGTATGTACATGTAATAGTGGAAATATAGAGCCTAATTCTGCAAAACACGGCGATTTATGTCCGCCTGTTCTGACCCCATAAGCATTCTCCTTAAATTGAATGAAGCTACTCCTATGCTTAACGTTGACTACCGGGAGCTTGGATGTGCAAGCACTTACAGGATCAAGACTATACAAGGGCCAAGAGCACACATACGGCATTAAGAAACCTCAGCAGCTTCTGTTTTAGCTTATTGGCAATTTTTACTTAAGATACTTTTTAGTAAGTGTCAAAACAAGTGTCCTTCATTTTTATTTCAATTTCCAGTAAGCACTGAATTGAAACAAAATATTAAACTTTTGCAGGCACGAATGGAGATGGCATTCCTATTCCTTTTAGGACACATCCTGTTATAATGAGGATGTAATAAGTTAACCAATTTTTGTACCTATTGAAACCAGGAAAAACTGGTGATAAAGTAATGGTGTGCTACGTTGTGAATCTCTCTAGAAATGGTTGATTGATAACAAGGCTAGCTTTTCAATGTTTTACTTTTAAAAACCTCTTCCCCCCACTCTTTCTCTAAGCCAAGTGATTTTATTATATCAGGTAACTTTGACAAAGTGGGAATTAATGCTCTTGTCAGATCCAATCAGCAGATACACATTGGGATTCAGAAGAGTTTTATAAATAAACTGGAATACCACTGTTTTCTGCTGCAGTCTCTCTGTCAAAGATCAGCCTCAGAACACAACATAAGGGAGGCCTGGAAATAGAGACAACAACAAAGCTGACCTTTGAGTAAAATCAAACAGCTACAAAGCCCGTAATGAGATTATTTATACGTAGGCAGTAAACATAGCAATGAATGTGCAGCAGAACAAATTAAGAAAGGAAATACTAAGACCTACATTGCGTTTTTATACGTTGGGCAGAAAACTAACAACCAAACAGCCACTTGCTGGTCCTAGTTCAGGTACTTCCACCTCGGATGCTAACTCTCTCAGCAGCCAGCTTTTTGTCTTTTTTAACCTATAGATTATAGGGAATAATTCTATGTGGTTGGTATCTTAGTACTAGATTTCATACCGGCGCAAATAAGAACTGTTCGGAAAGAAAGATATTTGAACCCTGTGATTGTCTTTACACTGATGATAAAGGTGGTGGCTGCTTACAGTTCGTGATTTACAGCATTATAAACGTCTTTAGATAAAATATGAGGAAGTTATGCATATTTTAATATTATTTACCTGAACTACAATGATGAAACATCCATTGAAGACTGTTACTGGTAGATGATCTGTTATACAGTTACATACCTGAAAGCTCTCAGTTTGTCAGAAAATAAAAGCAGGAACAAAGTATTCCCTTTTTAATAATGAATATTGTTAGAGACGCTTCCTAAAAATTTGTTGATTATTTGCAGATACAAGTCACAGCCAGGATAAGTATTATGCAGATAAATTAGAAATAATTTTGTATGTCTTTTCCTTCAAGATTTTCCACCGTGTACACTTTACAGTATTTTGCACATAAATGGTTTCTACTACACCGGCGTTTATCTTCCTGTTGTCGATTTGGGTATTTCAGGCAGATAATGAGAAATAAAGGTTAACAGTTTGGGGGCTTCTTGGTTTTTTTGGGGGGGAGGGTTTTTGTTTGTTTTGAAATCTTTTTTTCCCTTGGGTTTGTTTTACTGCAGGGGCATTGAGAAGGCAGCTCAACTTAAAAAACCCAAACAGTTAATTAACTCTGCTGAAATTAGCCAGTATTAGTTGTCAGTTTGACTTTATAATCAAAACTCTTTAATGGACTGAAATACAACTTCATAGCACAGTAAAAAAAAAAAGAAATGCACACCAAAATATGTAAAATAAAAACTTATGAAATAAAACTTGTTATTTGCAAATTATATTACTCTTCTAAGGAAATTTGTGACAGATGGGAAGAGGAAAAAAGTAAAACTGCTTTTGAAATCATTATTAATAATCATGTAATAGTCCAGCTTCCATTTTCCATTGAATTACGAACTAGTATGTTTTATTGGTTTAAAGCTGGTCATTTGAGTGGGGATACAAAGATAGCCAAGGCAATCATTTTGTGATATATGAAATACAGTCAAATTGGCTTATATAAAGTAAGAAGTTAAAATAAAAGGATACGTTTCAGTTAGAATCTTTTCTGAACAATGACTGGAAGATTTGCCACTCAGTATTTTAAGTTTACTTTCCAGTTTTAATTAAGTCTTAATTTACCTAGAATATTACCAAATATGGATTTAGCACAGGCATTTTTAAAAATCAATTAGCTTGATTGCTGGTACAGTGAAACATCCAGATCACAGCCAGACTTTTGAAGGTAACTCATTGCCTAAGGATTTAGACAGCTGCCTAGTAGCTTTTTCAAAAGTGCATAGTCACTTAACACATTTAATTTAATCTGACGTAAGCATTTCAAGGTGATGCTAAAGAAACCCAGCAAGTGTCTGATCTCACCTTTTAGTATCTAAAAGCCTTTAATTGTTATAGTGTGCCATTTTCACTTGAATGAAGTACTCCACAAAATTATTTAATTTACTTCACTATTTCTTCTGCATCCTGAATTTGTTTTTATCCAAGATTTTAAGAAATTAACCTAGTTTTGATGCTATTCTTCATTTTTATTTAGCTTCTGAGTAACAATGGAAATAATTAGTGTATGATGCTATTCTAACTTAAGAATGCATTTTAGGTATTTCAGGCAAAATGCAGTTAATTAATTTCAAAGCTGATAAAACATACACTTAAGAAAGTAGAATTATGAAAAATATTTGTGCTAAAAAATAGTTTAAACCGATTCTAACATTTAAAATTGGAGAAAAATTTTATTTCTGTATGGCAGAAAGGACATTCAAATCCATGTACAAAGCTGTCTTGACAATTCAGAACTCACACTTTCACTGTAAAACATCACACTCCTAATTTTCTGAAGCTCCTTATGATCCAGTAACAGTGATAGCTTCCAATTTTTCCTCTAGGGATTTGAAGGATACTTATGTATTATGTGATGTTAAGCAAAAGCTGTATAACTAAAACTCTCTTTCACTATTCTATTGACATATCAGTTTCTTAAAGTTGTAATGATTTAAAGATTTTTTTTTTAAAAAAAATACCAAAAAATTACTACAAAACCAAAACCTAAACTCTTACTGCTCGTAATTTAACACCATTTTTGTAAATCAGATTAGAGAATCATAATAAAAAATAATCCTAAAATGCCGGTGCAAACAAACAATGAATCGGTGAGTCTTCACAACTAGTTTTAGACACAAGCCTAGAAGTTCCTTGTCGATATGCCTGACTTCATGATACTTCAACATCATCAAGAGATAACTCAGCAATGGATTGCTAGTGCATACACAGTTTTCATGAGGAAATCAATAATTCTATGCAAAGAAATTATATATCTAAGGAATTAAGCACCCGCCAACCACGATGAGGATGTAAAACAGCTTGGATGCATCCTGAGGAGGAAAAAGAAAAAGCGTTGGTAGGCCAATCTTTATAAAGCTTTACCAATTTAGCTTTCTTTCTACTCTTATTGGTGCTTAAGAGGTTAAGACTTTATTTGTGAAAACAGAGAGAGATAGCAGGGAATCATGTTGTCTGCAGCTTCCTAAGTCTTGCTTAAGATCCTTTTCAATTACCATCCATTTCTCCTTTAAAAAGGGACAAAAAAATAGAGGAGTGGAAACAGGTCAGGGCAGTCTGTGACAATGACAGTGTGATGGGCTTGGACCCCCTGTGGTGTTTCCATCTGCTATCATTAAGGTGACTATTCAGACATGAAAAAATCCCTCTTGCTGTGCTGACAGGCAGACATCAAGAACTATGACAAGGCATTAAGACAGAAAGTAGAGACAGAGATGTCATATTCCACAAACAATCCTGCCTCAAACAAGACCTCTAAAATTTTATTGGAATTTAAAATAAAAATCAAAGGGCTTTTACCTGGAGGTTATCAAACTTCCCCTCGCCTCAGTCTGACAACAGAGATGTTGCTGACAGCCACCAACACTTAGCTTCTACCTGTAGTCTCTACCACAAGAAACCCCGATTTTTAAAGAATTTTATATTGAAGAGTGAGGAGAGGATAAAAAAGGGGGGGAGGGGGTGTTAATTTGTTTAATTCTGATGAATTTGTAAATCAAAAAGCTGAGCAGGAAGATGGTTAAGCACTGAAGCCTTTCCCAAATCGCGCCAACAATCATGAAGGGAAAAAAAAAAAACCCCACACAAAACCCCAAAACCCAACCAAAACCAAAAAACCCCACAAACTAACAAGGCGAACATCGACGAGAAACCGTTTTTTACGTGCTAGCCCGCGAAGGCCAAAGGAGGGGCGGCGAGGCGCAGGGCAGCGCCGCAGGGCGGGCGCGGCGGCGGGCGGCAGCCGGCAGGGGGGGCGGCAGGACCGCCGCTNCGGCGGGCGGGGGGGGGGGCGGGCCCCCCGCTGGCCCCGCCGCGCCACCGCCAGCCCTCCGCTCCCCACACGGCACCCGGCCCCCGCAGAGCGGCCTGGGCGTCTCATCCCCACGCGGGGAGCTCTGTCCTTCCTTGCGTTCGTGCCGAGCTTGCTCAGCTTTGCGCGGGAGAGCCGAGCCCCAGGTGATCAATAGTTCGACAATAATACTGCAAGCTTCGTTTAACGATCTCCAACTGCGTCTCGTAACTTGTCCTACCCAGAGCAGCCCTGGTGACAGTGCCTGTGAGCCTCAGGCACGGCCTATGGCATTGTTTCTTTTTCAGAAGCCGGTTCATATTGCCATTGCGAGGGTATTTCGTTTATAGACTTCACCCTTCCGTCAGGGGCATCTAGCTCTCCAGCACGTAGCGCTGATACGGCATTTGCCGTTTCATCACACCGCAAAGATGACTTTGAATCTCAAGTCCTCTTTCCTGCCACTACTTCTGACTAAAAAGCAATTTCCCTGCAAACACTAAATCTTGAAGCACAGTTACTTATGTTTTGGCTTTCTTCAGTCAGTTATGGTGCTCTCCTTCTGCTCTACCTACTCTCCTGAATTTGTTCCCAAACCCTTCACATCTTCACCTGTGACAGCATAACTGGTTTTGTAGCCATGTGACGAATCAGGATGGAAAACTGATCCTTTTTCCTTAAAATAAGGAAACATGGGGATGAAGTGCCAAGGATAGGGACTACTTAAATATATTTTTCACCAGAAAAAACATTGATGTATGTAATCATGCCCATCTTACCTACTCACACTCCATCTTACCACTTCTTTAAATTGCCTTTTAATCACACCTAGCAGAGGCACATTAGGAGCATGTGCTAAGGAAGGGGAAGACGACTAGGTAGAGCAACAGATAAAATTGATACATTATGTAAAGTTCTCATTTGAGCTCAAGAATTCTGTGTGTGGGTATATACACACACAGACATATATAGGCTTCCATATTTTTAAATAATCCAGCTGCATGACTGTAGGAAACTAAATACTGAAAGTGAACACTAGACACCAAACAATGTTTTCCAGAATGTTATACCAATTGCCTTGGTATTCCAATACCTATGAATTAATGAATATTAATCAGCTCAAATCAATCTATGAAGTATCTGCAATTATTCATGCAAAGATAAAGATAATACCCTNCCCCACACAAAACCCCAAAACCCAACCAAAACCAAAAAACCCCACAAACTAACAAGGCGAACATCGACGAGAAACCGTTTTTTACGTGCTAGCCCGCGAAGGCCAAAGGAGGGGCGGCGAGGCGCAGGGCAGCGCCGCAGGGCGGGCGCGGCGGCGGGCGGCAGCCGGCAGGGGGGGCGGCAGGACCGCCGCTAGCNTACTTCTGACTAAAAAGCAATTTCCCTGCAAACACTAAATCTTGAAGCACAGTTACTTATGTTTTGGCTTTCTTCAGTCAGTTATGGTGCTCTCCTTCTGCTCTACCTACTCTCCTGAATTTGTTCCCAAACCCTTCACATCTTCACCTGTGACAGCATAACTGGTTTTGTAGCCATGTGACGAATCAGGATGGAAAACTGATCCTTTTTCCTTAAAATAAGGAAACATGGGGATGAAGTGCCAAGGATAGGGACTACTTAAATATATTTTTCACCAGAAAAAACATTGATGTATGTAATCATGCCCATCTTACCTACTCACACTCCATCTTACCACTTCTTTAAATTGCCTTTTAATCACACCTAGCAGAGGCACATTAGGAGCATGTGCTAAGGAAGGGGAAGACGACTAGGTAGAGCAACAGATAAAATTGATACATTATGTAAAGTTCTCATTTGAGCTCAAGAATTCTGTGTGTGGGTATATACACACACAGACATATATAGGCTTCCATATTTTTAAATAATCCAGCTGCATGACTGTAGGAAACTAAATACTGAAAGTGAACACTAGACACCAAACAATGTTTTCCAGAATGTTATACCAATTGCCTTGGTATTCCAATACCTATGAATTAATGAATATTAATCAGCTCAAATCAATCTATGAAGTATCTGCAATTATTCATGCAAAGATAAAGATAATACCCTAGTAGTTGAAGTTACATTTATTGTTCACTTAATCATACATGCTTGTTCAACAAGCTAGTTGTTTAGGATTTCTCTATAAACAGGATGAGATAGGCACCTACCTGAGGCAGTTCACACTGGATTTGGGATAAAAAAAAAAAAAAGACATTTTGCATCATTATCTATTTCTCTCCATTGAGAACATAAACAGCTTCAACAGCTAGCTTATATGAGGTACATCATTGCTATTAGCAGAGACTAAAACCCAACCAGCCTTTTATAGTCTTTTAAATAAGGAGGATTGTAGCACAAATTTCAGTGCAAAAAAATTTTTGCATGGAAATTACCTATTTTGATAATGAAAACGTTGGAATAGCAATATATATGTGCCACACATTAAATAAAGAGCCCACAATCGTGGCTGCCAATATCTCTCATCATCAAATAATAAGGAGCTTTTGCCTATGAAGTATTCATGCAAGGCACATCTTTGCCCCATTCTTCCTCATCTTTCCACCAGTTGAGCTTATCTGACACTATTTAAGCAGTTCCTCACCCTCAGGAAACTCACAACAGGCTCTAATGTATCCTGCAACACATTCTGACATGGGTATGGCCATGCCTACAGATGCCTCGTCAACAAATACTATTTAAGAGACAATAGGAAAGGCATAAAAATACCCCTTCTCACATCAAGATTTTGACAGATTAATTCTTAGAGATGAAGGTTAGCGGGAAAAACATAGTTTTATTTGGGTTAAAATGAAGTCAGGAAACAAGCATGAGAGAAATCTAGGTGGTTTCTACAGGAATACCCTGTGCTAAACAATAAGACAACGCCCCTGTATAAGAAAGATCTGCCCTAAGAGCTAGACTTCTTCCACCATCTTAATCAAGAGCATTTAAATTAGAAGTCCTTTCACTAACATTTGAAACGGCAAACATATCTTCAATGGTGGCCACAGGCCCAAAGATTGGGACTATGGAAATCCTGAACAAGCAGTAACAGAGACAGAGGTCTTAACAAGCCTCACTGGACTTTTGGAACCATTGAGTGTGAGGACACTGAAGCCTTATCAGCCAGCACTTATGGGCAGAGGTCTGCAAGCCTTACATATCTTGACTGAGCTGGGAATAAAACCATGTTCCCGTAGCTCTAGCAGGTAGCTTGCCAAGATTGGCAATGGGACCTGAGCTGAAGAGGACTGGAATGCTAAGCTAAGACTTAAACCTCCCGAGTCATATCCAATTCATTGCTGTATTCCTGCACAAGGTGACTGAAAAGAAGAAAAGAGGAATAAAGAAGAAGAGATTTCCCGATGATATGTATGGGAGGAGAAATAACTCCCCAATGGGAGAAGGTATGGGATTGTCAAATGCCTCCTTGTCTCTCTGCTAGACAAAACTCTTACTTTTTCCACTGTGAAACTAGGATTGAAGATGCCAAGCATTAAAATGTTAAAAAAAAAAAAGGAAGAGTTTGTGCAAACAGTGAGAGGAAATCAAGGGTATGTCAATAAAAGCAAATACACCAGCAAGGAAATTTACAGGGAAAGATAGAGCATGTTACATACAGAATAGTAAAGAAGCTGACATGAACTTCAAGAAACCATCAAGAAAAGATCAAAGTGTAAATAAGATCATAGGGGTCCTTTTTTATTTTTACAACTTGTTTTATGTGCCTTTTATGTGTGGAGGAAATAAATAAATAATCTTTCGTTTGAACTTTAATCAACTCGCAGATTCCAGGAACAAAAGGGTTTATAGGTAGCAATCCCTGTTGTTTCAACAAGAGAAACAAGGGGTTCCATCCCCAGAGACCCCTACAGTAAAATGTGGCTTCATTCATCTACAAATAACGTGGGTTTCATTGATATTGAGCGGTGCATTGACTCCCTATATAAAGGAATGTTTAATCTAGCAGACAAAAGTAGAACAAATCAAGCATAATTTGAAAAACAAAGCAGCATGTATTTGTTTTTTTAAAAGTAAATACATAGTAATATGATGGATCCTTTAATACACAAAAGGTGTAAAGTGACAGGTATCTTTCCAAGGGGGGGACTACTGTACATCAAGTAGACACTGAGACTAATGTAGGAATCACTGGGCAAAATTCCAAGCACAGCCACCGTTCTTGGTTTTCTGGTCTCTGAATTGAGCATGTGAGAATGATGAAGAGCATCTTAAAGCATCTTCATATGAAATGTATCTTTATTCATAAACGTACCTTAACAAAACCACGTCACAGGCACGCTGTGTAGAGGTAGTCACATACTCTATCCAAAAATATAAAGTAATTTAAGATTTAATAGTCTCTAAGCTATTTGTCACTGCCCTTCAACCAAGGTATGGCAACCATTTGAGAGCTCTTGGTGGGTTTCTGTTCAGTGTCAAACAGGTTTGTCTAAGTGTGCAGACCTTAACGTCATCGTCCCCAACCCCAGGTGCTGCTGGCAATCAATAGTGGTAACAACCCAGCATATAACGTTGTGTGTCATGCAACATGATTTCGAGCAGATCTACTTAAAAACAAGCCTGACACTAATGGCTTGCAAGAATAAACTTCAACTGTTTCCAGTATTGCTAGGGTAGAATTGATATTAACAGTGGCAAAGTTTAAGAATTTCGCTAGTGAAAGTCTTGGTAAAACACCATAGGGGAAACTGTGCTGCAAAACGAAGAATAGTGACAGAAACTGAACAATGGTGAAACATCGACAGAGAAGAAGTTACTTTGGATTAGACGAATTGAATTTATGACAGAAATGCGTTTTTACAGAATAATCCCCCTTGAAGCAGTCCTTGGATTAGCCTATTCACAAATGAAAAGACATAATTTGCGAATAGAATTATTTCCCTTCAGACATTTGGTTCTTATGTCAGCTTTGGACAAAAGTGGTGAAGCTCTCAATGATTAATCTTAATTTAGAGAAATAAAATTAAACTACAGAAGTCAGTCACGTAACTCAAGAGCCTTTGTTCAATAAAACAGTTACAGAAATACTAATCAACTATCCTACAAAAACACTGTAATCAAACTATCCTTGGATTTCTATTGAGTAGAAACGTTCTGCCAGAAACAAAAATGAAGGGACAAGCAGAAGGAAATAAAAAGTCCCATTGGAGAAGGAACAAAGAGTACCAGACACCACAAACAAAGAGTATTTTAGGAGTAACTGCTACTTGTTCTCCCTGATGTCACTGCATTTTTGTTGACTTCAGCAAGAAGCTGCTTTCAAATCTTAAGTATGTGTTTATTAGATTATTTTTCCCCTCCCTACAAATCTCAGTGTACTTTGCTCATGATAATTGAGGTAGGAAGCCTCACATGTCACAGTTTTCAGTTTATCTGGGCTTCTTATCAGCTGGAGTAACAAATTAATATTTTGACCCGGCTGAAATAAATATTCCTATAAACACCTGATTCTAAAGGAGAACGCTGTGTGAAACAGAACTACTGATAAAAGTGACATTCAAAACTAGTTTGTATAGGAACTTAGATAAAGCCCTGAATGCAATTTAAAAATAAATTTTGGACAAGTTTTTGTTGTTTGCCAGAAATGATCACCACTAAAAAAAAAATACTCTCTCAGAAAGAAAAGAGAAATTTGTCACTAGCTTAAAGAGATTTCTCAATAAATAGCTCCAGGAATAGAGTCAGCTTCTACCAGCTGCTTTCAAAGCAGATGAATTTTCAACATATAACAAGAACAATCACTAACTAGCTTTTATGGATGATGGTGTTTCACTGATGCCAGAGCAATTTGATTCAAACTTTAATTCCTTAATGGATCCATTAAATCCATTTTTTCAGTAGTCATACTTGAGCATAGGTCAGATTGGCAGTAGATTCTAGCAGGGTTCCCTAGAGCCAAACTGTCTTACTAATGTAACAGTGAACTTCAGGTTAAGAAAATACACCTACTTACAGAAAATATGGAAATTTACACAGAAACTGCAGTCTGGCCAACTTTGTGGATGTATTGACAATGAACCTGTAGTTTAAAGACCTCTCTGCATGAGCGTTGGGCTGCAGAATTGGGAGTCCTATCAGAACTACCATATAAGTTAATGTTCCCATCAAATTGGAAGAAAGTATTGTAGTTATCATGAAAGTCTAAATCATTTGCCGCTTTTCTAAAAGCGGTAGTCAGAAGGGGCACAAAAGAAAATGCCATCATTTTCAAAACTAACCGTGTTCATCTGGATACAAAATTCAAACAATTAACAAAATGATATCATATGACCGTCTGGTTAGACAAGGAATAGAATAAAGAGGTTTTGTACATGTTGTTTTCACCAAAAAAATATGCTGGCTATGTAAGGAATGAGCTAAGATAACATGGCAGGAGATAAATCAGCTGCTCTCTCACTCAAAGGCGCACTGATAAAAGCTAAGCCCATTATGTTCGTTAACTACCTATGGAGTAGAAATGCCAGCATAAGCTTGTACCAGGGCTCGAGTTCTATTGTCACTTGTCCTCTGAGAATTCTTCCTGCGCATCAGTGTTATGACTGTATCTCAGATGCCCAAGCACAGCGAGTCGGGCATCGCTACCTGGCAAGTGGCCAACTGCACAAGGGATATTGTCACCGCTCTGATGTGGGACAGGCCCTATGTATCGATCCCCTGTGGTAGTCTTAGCAGTCATCAAAGCTGTAAAATCCCACTTCTTCCAAGTGAAAGCCTAAAATAATTTAATTCTGGACAATCTAATAATTGACTTAAAAGTGGTTATTTACTTACTTTTTTCCACAATAGCTCTGGATTGATTCTCACAGTAATTTCCCCAGTTATTTTGCATTAATAAAGTACTTCCCATGTGCCTTTGTCATCTTCATATATCTGACAAACAAATATATGCAAGTTAAAGATGCAAAATAAAACAACAATCAACTCTCAGTAATCGTTTGGATGCATCTACATTAGCATTTTAATTTAGATCTAGAGAAGCACCTTTGAGGCAGGTCTCCCAGCCACCCCCACTTCCCTTATTTCATGCCACAGTCTTGGAACACGGAACTGGATTCCTTTTGCATGAAGCCAAGCAGAACACTGCATTGCAGCAGCACACCTGATGTACTGCAACCACAAATAAGGCATTCAGTCTACAGACCACACAGTAGCTAATCAAGTAAAACCTCCTAAATAGCACTGTCTGCAAAACTGCTGGCATTCCTCTGACAGTTTTTGCCTTAAGAGAAAGCAAGTTATGGAATTTTCAAATCCCTATCACTATTGAAGGTGCCATTAAAATATTCTGAATATTTAGTTCACTTAAAGTACTATACTACTGTACGAAAAATACTAAAGGGACTTCTTGTTTATAAGACAGAAATAGTCCATTGCTGTTCATAATCTCAAATAAAGTTTTCTAAAGTATCTCAGTTACATAAAGCCTAACATTCCTTAAATCTGTCAGATATTTCGCAGATTTTAAGTTGTGTACTTTGTATTTTAGCCTCTGAGCAACTATTTCTGTTTCACATGAAAAAAAAAACCTTTATAACAGCCTTTTCAGCAAAGAACTGAAGCAAGGCCAAAACAAGTTCAGAGCTTTCTCTGTATGAGCTCTGCGCTTCATATATCAGCATATAAACACCAACATCTTTTTACATGTCCTACAGGTAAGGATCTTCCATGAGACAAATTCCAGGTAGTCTCTAGCACGTCATGTTGATTACCACTGTGTACAGCACTGACTTACAAAAGGATGAGGATTGCAGTTATGAATCCCCCTCCCCTGCTTTTTCCCCCCCATCTTTTAAAAGGTATCAAAATGGGAAATATAACAATTGAGATGGCTGCACACTGTGAGGACTGCAAGGGTGATTTTGTAGTACATCACTTCGCAGAAGACAGCCACAGCCACATCACAGTAGGTCCTCACATGTATCACATGCCCCAGTCCCGCATGTCTCGTACAGCTTGAAAGGGCTCTGGCTGAAAAGCAGCAAGGGTGTTCAGCCTTAAATTTATCCTTGTCCAGGATCTTCTGCAGCTGAGACAAAATGATCCAAACAGCCACCTCCAGAGGGAAGGTACTGACCATACTCCTTGACCCTGATACCTTATAAGGAGAACATATGAAGGATAGTCCTCTTTACCGAGGCTGGGAACAAGCTTTCCTCTCACAACAAATTTGGTTTCAAGAAAAAGGGTCTTTTCACTCTGTGGATGGTGGAAAGCAGGAGGTGGCCAGCACCACAACATGGTTAAAAGAACAGTGCAAATTGAACCCAAGGAGGTAATCCTTTCAAAACACCTAAGCAATGAGGACAGAAGTCCTTGATGTCTGGCCCAGCTGAAAGAACTTCCCTTTGATCTAATCCTTCAACCCTTATGAGTAAAGGACAACGAAGATATGAATCACAGGTCTTAACAGAGAAAGCAAGAATTTGTACTTTGTGACCTACTGCTAGAAAGAGTTAAAATAAAATCACTGATCCGATAAACTGAATGCTAGTTGGAAGACATCTTTTTCATTCTTTATTCTGAGTAATGAAGGGAATGTAATTGCTACGGTTTCCTACAACAGGATTCTTGTATCTATTGCTCTGTTTATAAGTAAAGCAAGCAGTGGAAATAATGATGAATGTAGTCACAGAGATGACAAAAAACCCCAACAACTAAGGTCACACACGTTTAGAGAGGTCTTTCCTTTCCAAAAGTCTGAGTGCACGGTCATTGGCTTTTCTGGAGACGAAGAACAGGCTATTGATACTGCCCTCAGTTATTACTACTATGCCTTGAGACGACATGGTACAGTGGAACAGAAGATCTCTGAAGAGCACAGGAAGTTCACGCCAGCTGCCAAACCTGAAGCTAACAGGTGGTGCTACTGGACAACACACAAGGCCCACACTAGTTCCTTCCACTAAACCAACTGTTAAAGAGTTCTGTCAAGCCTCACAGTAGCTGGTACACCAAGAGCTATTGAGCAGCACCAGTTTCCTGTATTACAGCCAAAACATCTTTTCACTCAAGTGAGGAGAAACAGGGAGAGATATAATAACACAAAAGATGGAGGGAATGAAAGATGAACCAGTGGTTTACTGCACTTTGCAGAATAAATGCAAAGATCAGCTCTTAAAAAAAGCTAAATGCAGAGGACTTCTGGACACCTTGAAGCAGCCACTTAAGTCAAATTTGACTATGCCATTGCTACAATGATCCACATACAGAGAGCTCTATAACCTTTATCATTTAAGTTAAGATGATTCTTTCGAGAGGGAAGCAAATATTTGTTCCTTCACACTGATCTGAACTTTCCTTTCTACATCTCTATTTTCCTTTCATATTACAGCATCTCTTAACAAAAGTTATCTTAACAAAAATCAGATAAAAGTGAATCCATTTACTGCTAGACAGATCTTAATCTAGTCAGAAAATATTTAGACTATTTTCTACTTTTTTGATGACCACCTGATACAAGAACAGCAAAAATCCAGATATTTTCAGTTCCTTTTTTGATTCAGAAGAAAATTTAAATACTTAACACAGTCCTTAAAACATCTCTAATCCAGAGCATAACTATGTGTTTAATCCCATTTCTACAGAACAAATTGGCTTAAAGTAAAGCTTGTTTAAGGGCCAGATCGGAATAGTTTTCTAAAAAAAGGTCTGTATGTAAGTCACAACTAGTTAAAGATCAAAGTCTCAGAATTCATCTTTTACGGTTTTGGCGGATTTTGTTTGCCTTTTTTTTTTTTTTAAAGAAATATTAACTTCAATCCACTCAAGTAAACCAATTCACTTAGTTGTTATGAACCAATACAGAAGCTGTCACCTATGGCTTCCAGTTCTCCTTGATCTTTATCCAACTCTCCGTGCTGCAAGCACACTGAGGTTACCTAGAAGTGGTGCAACAGAGACTTTCCATACTTGATGTAATACAACTCAAAACAGGTACACAGACCATCCATAAAGTTTCTCTCTCAAGTTATCTCTAAAGAACTAAGTGAAAATTCAAACCTGAAGAGCAGTTTACAAACTTCCAACATATTTAAGAACTGGAAAGTATGAAGATGAGATACAGAGAATTTCTTATATTTTGTTTTAAATAAGTACATGCCACACACAAATCTATATATACACACACATTTACATGTGCATATCTGTGTTTGATCTAAGCAATAAAAAAATAAATTAGAAAAACTGAACTCTGCTTTTAACCGAAAGTCTAAATTCTTTCAGCTATATGCTCCAAGTTCAAGTTTTCTCCTGTATTCTATGAGGAGAATCAGACCATTGGTGAGAAACAAATCAAAATGTATAGTCAATGCATAATTCCATCAACAAAATAATGCCACCACTTGATGAAAAATGGCAGATAACCAGTGCAAAGCTTGCTACACAAACAGCTAACAAATTTTTGTACTATACTATCAGGTGACACCTGGGTGTTTGGAATTCACCTAAAACAGCAGAATACACCAAAATGTGTCATTTTTAGCATTTCTGTATGTACGCAGCTAGAACTATCCTTTAATGTGATACAAAAGAAAATACTCCATATGCAAATCAGAGCTAAATAACCTTAGTCTACAAACCAGGACCTATATTCCCTGTAGACATATGACATAATATCTTGGAGTTCCACAGAAATAAGCACTGGCACTCAAGAATAATCCAACCTGTGAGTGCAAGCGCAGAAGGATTAAAGCAGAGCGTGCTGCACAGCACTTATGACAAGAATGCATTGTGTGTTGTGCTCTTCATTCTTCTCAGTCTTTTTTTTTTTTTTAAAAGCCACAGAATATGCTTCTTTACCTACAGTATGGTTTGGTTATATATGATTTAATTAAGATTCAGTCTGCACATATACAATGCTTGATTCAGTGACAACTTAAGATGGATAGCCAGATGTGTCGGCATTGTGGAAGTGGTTAGACAAGTATTCACTGGATACTGGAGGGTGGGGGAATGTACAATGAAAAGTTTTTTTTACATTGCATCTATTTTGCAATGTAATAAGAAATAACCATGAAACAGAGAACAATTAAATAATAAGCAACCACAAATCAGAGGTTAAAATTGCCCCAAAACCAATAAATAAGCATCTCACTTAGCAACTCAGCTCTATGTGCAAACACATTTCCTCTCCTACCCCCCACCTTTTTTTTTTTTTTTTAAATTAAACAGTTGACCCTGTGAG
Organism: Burhinus bistriatus; assembly: GCA_013397275.1. NCBI lineage: Eukaryota > Metazoa > Chordata > Aves > Charadriiformes > Burhinidae > Burhinus > Burhinus bistriatus. The sequence goes on from VYXH01003301.1 coordinate 238,193, forward strand.
CTGTTAACTACACAAATAATCCTTGTCTGTAAGGAAGTGCTCTTAATTTCTATGGAGGCAGGGAAAAAATTTCAACACTTTTTTCTGACATGAATAAAATACATGTTAAGACTTATTGTACAACAGAGAAGTCTGTTTAAAGAGATTTATAACTGAAATATATTTGAAGTATAGTTCTGATGGAACATAAGTATATACATGATGGTTCAAACAAAAGCTATTCAAGCCCTGTTCCTGCTCACACTAAAGTCGATAGCAGAGTTTTATTGTGATCTATGAATAAGTTAGCAAGGGGAATGCTGATGTTTGTGTGGAATATATTTGATTCAGTCTGGGCATATTACAATGTATCCACCTGAAGTACATCAAGAGAGTACAACCCTAAAATAAGAATCAGAAATTTCGCTTGAAATGATCAACAAGAAAAACCCACCATCAAGTCTTCTGAAGACTAAAATGGTTCATGGAAACAAAAGAGTGAAGAAAAATTTTCTGCCTGAAGTTACCTGTTGAAAGTTACTCTTTATGCAGTTTTGAGATTAAAACTATAACAAGTACTCCTCCTGGCCAAAAGGAAGAGCCTTTGACAGGAGGTGTTAAAATTTTTGTAAGAACATTAACTCCATACTCAGTCCACATGTAACACAGAAGTACACTAAAGACAGCAAGTCGTCCCAAATTTTAAAAATAACTGAAGGTTTGGGTTTGTTTCTTCTTTTTTTTTTTTTTTTTTTAAAGTGACTTATACAAGATGGCAATTATCTTTGTCATTGAATGTATTGGAAGCTTAACTATCTAACAAGCAAGTATTGCTCTTAAAACGTAATAAAAATAAAAATAAATTATTTTCAGTGACATATTGATGTACTTCATGTTGGGAAAAGCATTTCCATAACTCTTAAAAATCACATAACTTATTAGACAAGAAAAATATCTAGGTAGTGCTGAAAATGTATTCTTTCAAATATTTAGGAACAATAACAAAGCTTGAGAAAGCCAAAAAAATTCAACTGACAATTAAGGACTGAAAACATACACCTGTGGTATATAACATGCCTGCCTACAAGACATGGCATACAGTTCCCCTGCACGAGGAGGTGGAACAGGCTTACTTTCACCATGCTAGGACTTACCTGAAAAATTGTACCGCTTTAGGCAAATGGAATACCCAAAATACGTAAAGCTGCCTCAAAAGTTCCAGAATTTCCAATAGTGGCATAAAAACCCCCAAAACAACAAAACACAAGCTCAGACTTTCCATTTAGTGTCCCGCAGCACCTAGAGCCCCACCTACAAAAAGCATGCAGAATTATCGCAATTCCTGAGGCAACAGGTGCCCTGATTCTTGCCTGGTTAGATCATGAGACATTGGGAACAGCTGCAGAAAATTAAAAGATTTTCATTGTATAAACCTGAACAATGCAAGGTCAAAACTTACTTTCTTACTGATCAATTCAGGAAAACATAGAAGTTAATTACACATGTGTATATTGATAGGCAAGTATTTTAGCTTCAGCCAGCAGTTCATTCTGAATGTCTCTGAAGAACAAAGTGTGATTATGGATTGGGTTTAGTTGCAACAAATATCCAAATAGGAAAGTATAGGTCTAATTCCCAATCCGTACTGCTATGTAGGTACCGTGTTCAATCACTTCACAAGTGCATGGAGAACTAAAGCAAACTAAATAACAAGATATTTAACTTGCAACATCTGCAAGCTCTGGTCCTCAAAGCTAATTGTGCCCAGGCTAGCACTGACAGGCACCATCACAGATTTCCTTATTCTCACTTAAAAGCTTCTTACATCCAGAATATGGAAATAATCCAAAACCTAACTGTGATTGATTTTGATTCTGCAGAACACCTCACATTGTATTTCCCTCTCTATTACAGCTAGTATAGGACATCATCGTCATAAATAAAGAAGTTCTCTTCATTTTCTGAATATTCTATATTAAACATTGGTTTTTTTGTAATATGGCCCCACTGATGTATAACTGAGCTGTACATGTTCCCTAGACACTTTGCCAGAAACAGCTGTGAAATGACACCAGCACAATTTGACCTGCATAAAACTTCTTGCTTTCGCCTCTGGCAGAGAAATGAAAAATAGGAAGTTTTTTTCCAAAGCAAAGTCTGAAATTACCACAGTCTATAATATAGCAAAATACCATAATACAAGAAGGAGAAATTCTGGCTTTAGAACTAGGCTTTCCTGGAAAAAGTAGATCATATGACAAGTTAGTTGATTTCTTGAGTGATAACAATGAAATCTATGGGTTTCCTGTAGATATCTAACAGCCCCACAGTGCTCAGTTCAACAGCTTCCTGTAGGAAACTATATCTGAAACTTGGGTATTCACTTTCTTTCTGCGAAAGAGTGAAGAAAGAAAGAAGGTATCAGCTACACTGTTAATGTAACAGAGTTCAAAAAACCAATACTTAAAGTTATCATTATATCAACAAAACTGCTGAAAGTAGTAAGGGAAGGCTTAGCTGAAAAAGAGTTAAGACAGCAAGTTCCAAACATACTTCTAAGCTGTTCATAAAGTTGACCCAAACCCAGTGAAGTCAGCAAAATGCTCCTATTCTCATTTGAGCTTGTTAGACCCCATAACAAGTACTTAACACTCTTCCAAGCACTATAAAGTAAAAGTTGCTCTGTAAAAATCATCCTGAATTATTTTAGTTCTCACATTGTTATCTACTAGATCAAAGTGGATATCCATATCCACATCTAAAGTGGATATGGTACTGATCAAGATTTCTTAGAATATTTGTGCGTTAAAGTAAGGTTGAGCATAACTTAGAATAGATTTATATCTTTAAGTGTATTTTCCCAGCTCTATTAATATCTTTTCTCAGGAATACTATAGATCTTCAAGCCATTCTGTTAAAGGTTTTTTAACATGCCAGGAAAGTCTGCCAGGAAGCGCTGTTTAATTTCACAAAGTTTAACTTTCAAAAGAAGGAGCTTAGGTGCATATATGATGGGCCAATTGACTTTCAAAACTTATCAGTGATATGAATTGATGATTTCTACTTATTTTAACAGCTTTGTTTTAGGTTAAAGACTAATACAAACCAGCTCTACCCCCCTCCCCCAATGGATGAGAAACACACTCTATTGAAGAAACACATTTCAGAATTTATAGGGGTATACACAATGTTACCAAGCAAAAGCCAAGATTTTTTTAATCAAGATATTAGACCATAACAAACCCCCTATTGAAACATACCCTGCTTCAGATCCTGCAATGAACGTCTGTTTGTAGAACGCTCTGAGACACAGGTACAAAAGGCACCACTGCTCCTGCTCAGCCCGTAACGGTGGAGTGTGTTTAGAGAGGTGACCTCTACAGCTTCGGACAGCTGCCTGTAATTCATCAATCAGCTTCCTCGCCCGAGCAATTAAATTACCACAGGTACTACAGACAGCTGATGCTGATGTTATACCCATTAGATTTTTCCTCACAAACCTGCAGAAAGTACAGGGGTTTATACTGTTCCAAGTTGGACAGGATGTCTAGTACACATGTGTAACTTCTACCTAGCAGCCTATTTCTAATACAGCTGTATAGGTATATTTTTATGCCTCCAGAGAAAAAGAAGCATAACCGTATGCAGAACCACACACAAGAGTGGCAAATGCAAGGAATGAACACAGTTTTCCTCCCCCTTTATTTTGCATTTTATAGACAACCACATAAATCACCAGTAATTATACATTTATAATGACCTTTAATAACTGGAAAAAAACCATTAATTATTTCCATAATTGGTAATCTACAAACTCTGTATTCTCAAACAAATGGCACACATTAAAATTCAAAAGGACTGCGTAATTCTTTAACTCCCAAATAAGTTGTATGTATAAACTACAGGTTTCTTTGAATACATTTAACATATATTCTTCCAGCTGTCATTAAAATATTTTCAATATGTTTACACACCTTTCGTGCCATATTTTCATTACAATAAGACCTATATATATATATTTATGAATTTGGGAAGGACAAGAGAGTGTCCCAAATCAAGGAAGTATAGAAGTCTAAATAAAATAAAAATCATCCCTGCCATGCATTCAAAAGTCAAGATTATCCTTACACATCCTTCAAAAAAGCCAGATAGCCTTTCCAGTGGTGAAATCTTTATATTCGATGGACACAGTATCAGTGTAGTTACTGCTTAGAATTTACTTTCTTGGAGCTGTTAAAAATAGCTGATTATGTAAAACATGTAATCATCACCATCATGATATTAATGAAATTAGCCTTCAGAAAGGGCTGACATCTGCAGAATGCTTAAAAAGAGGGATATTTCCAAAAAGTCAGCCCAAATTCCCTCAACCCTTTTGGTTTCAGAAATTTCAGGTTTCAGAATTGCAAAGTCTCACCAGTCATACACCAGGAACATAATTTAAACATAGGACTACAATTACGGAGTTATTTTTCAGTATGGAAACATAAAACTTCATATCTTACTTGAAAAAGTAAGATGTAGAAACACAAATAAAATACTGGGACCATGGTATGTTTGAGCTGATGCCTCCAGCTGTCTCCATTTGTGTTCCCAACTTCATTTTTCATATGTAATTGTGCGTCTAACGTAAAGAAAATTAGATTATGTATACCATTAGTTTTAATGGCTTAGAAGAAATAACTAGGACAGATTGTGCATGGCAATTAAAGAGTTATAGTGTTGTATTGTATGGGCAATCACATGATTTTCGTATTCTGTTTTACTGCAGAGTATGTACGTACATACTGAAAACCATATTCACACTATCAAGGCAGCCGTAAAGTCCTGAATTGCATGAGATCTTCCAGTTTTACTTATTCTGCCTTCTATTTGAAGGACATCGTAACATATATTGAAGGGAAAAGGTTTTCCAACAGCTCAAACACAGATTCTTCTTCCTTTTTACTAGCTTATTTTATCTCTTATTCTATTCCATTATTGATAAAATACATCAGTTACGAAAACAAAAGACCTACAGATTCCTGCGTATTAAAAAAGAATATGAACGTTGCCACATACTGCTCAAGCCAGTCCAGTCCAGCTGAGTCTCTGACATTGACCCTTGCTACAAACAGAGACGCAAAACATCCTTTACAGAAGTATTTGCCCTACTAAGTTAATGACTTATTACACATTTTTACCCCATATTATGCAAACTTAGGTTTTCTGAAGTGGTATAACAAGTATCTGTTTATTTTTGTTTATTTTCAAACAACAAAGGTACAGGACTTGATGATACCTTGCAAAAGTGAGTTCTGGAATTTCATTAAGTACTTTGAAGAAAAAAAGTGTAATGAGCCTTATTTTTGTTGAGTCTCATCTGGTACATCTATTTTATGTAAGTTAAAACTTACTGAGGTTTTTATTATGTTCAGTTTTATTCTCATCCTTAGTTGAGCTATAGTCTTTTCATTTTTACTTTAAATAAAATATTTGTACTCTTTTTGGAGCCAAATCTTTCAGCCATTGGTATTTTTTCCTATCCCTGTGAAAGAGATCTAATACGAAATTTCAGATGGTGGCATTCATATAATAGCATTATAATATTTTGCTATCATTTTCTTTCCTAATTTTATACTTTGTCAGAGTTGATTTCCTTTCATTACTCTTATTTAATCCAGCCTATAGGGATTCCTAGATGATTTTACTGAACAGTAACAATAAATTTTTGAATTAACAATTTTTCAATTGTATAAATAATGCCAATGATTCTTTCCAATGTGCATCACATTTGCTATTAATGCATTTAATTTGTTATAACTCCCATTTCCTTAGCTTTCTTAGGTTTCTCTGAACTTGTATGACTGACGTCCAGCCTTAATCACAATTAAAAATTCTGTATCATTTGTGTATTTTTCTACTTCAGGATTTTTGTATCATTTTTTGCAAATATAAACACAGCATAAAGACATAGTAATACATTTTTAGCATTACAAAAAGTGAGCAGTGGTGTACTTTAGAGATTCATCCTTGCAAGCATTTGCACTCCCTCATACACACATGCAAACACATACACATAAAAAGATGCCAAATGTAATGCAGAGCTTTAGGGTATAATGTTAACCTTTTGCCATCTTAAAAGCATCTGTTATTATTTCAGTCTCAGTTCTCTGTTTCTCCTCCATGTTTTCTGTAGAAAATACAGCAGAAAGTATTTTTAGGGATTAGAGTGATTTCATGACTCTGCGTAGCTAGATATAGAGCATCAAAACACAGCAGTAGAAAGTCTTCAATAATATTATTTGATTTTCCTCTTGCAAAGATATTTGTGAAAATATTATAAATATTACTTATGGTGGGATCTGGCAGAGCACTTTGTAACATCCACTTTTATGTACAAGTTGAATATAACTTTTCAAATTAATAGTCTGAAAGTTCTGAAGGATTAGTTCAACTTCAATGGAAGGTTTTCCTGAGAAAATATTTTAGGGTCTAGATCTCTATTATTATAAACAAAATAAACATCTAAAGGTTTTTCTTGGAATATTTTTACCATTTTTCTTCAGTTAAACATATCCACTATAGTAGTATTTTTCTCAAGTTCCTTTTTAGTGTTTTTGTTCCTTAGGTATCAGGTCATTCCATAAGGTAACCCTCCAAGTGACCCAAGTGAGATATATTAAAATCTAGTAATACAATACCCCCGGACTATTTTACATAATAAGATTTTTTTTCCAACTCCCAGATGTTGCTAAAGGACAGAAAAAAAGACCTGTAAAATTCTTCATCATGAATCTTTTTTTCTGCAAATCCCTTTTTTCCCCCCTTTCAAAAGCAATTCTGAATAGAGGTAAAAGAAGACAAAACTTGACCTTTTGTGATCCCAGCATTAATAGGTCTGTTCATAATTCAATCTGTGTGTGTGTAGAAGCATCCATGTGGAAACATGCAGGCCTGAGAGACATAAAGCCTTTCCCTTTAAACATTATCTGACCCTATGAGTCTTATTCACAAAAGAAGGCTTACGTACGCATAAGTTGAAAAAAATGCATGCTTTCATTGTGCGACAGAGAGCCTACACATTTTACTCCTCATTCTCCAGGAAAACTCATCATGGAAGTGACACTTGTACAGGAGCTGGGCGAGGGAATGGTAAATGAACACAACGTAGCAAAAAAGGCACACGCAAAGAATAAGCTACTCTTCTCATTAGAAATAGAGGAGGGTCATCTCCTTGGCTGGCGTGCAGCAGGGTACCCGCACTGATGCGGGAGAGGCTGAGCTCCCCTGTATATTGCAGCACTGCAAAATTCTACCTTATGTGAGAAGCGTGGCTTTCTTGCTGTACTAAAACTATTTTCTTCTTCCATAATGTCTGTCCGCCGAGGTGAGGGATGACTGTGTCATTCGTACCTGGACTGGTAAATATTTATAATAGGATGTTATAATATCTTAGAGTCTAACGAACTGCTTATGATTATACAGCACATGGGTTTCAAGACAACTCTGTAAGGCATTTTATAAGTTAAAGCCTACCGGTGCTACTGCAAATCCACGGCAGAAAACAGTATCAATTGGTTTTGTTATGATTCTACGTAAAGTCCATGTATTATCAGCACCTCTTCATGCCTCTCCTGTTTAGTGTGGCAGTGTGAAGTCAGCTGTCAGTTTAAACGCTGTGTTACTCAGAGCCCACTCCTGTTACCAGAGCGGGCTCTAAGCCACTTTGCACTGAACCTGTCAATTGAAACCTGAACAAGGGGCAGGAGATACACAATTGGAAGAACAGCAATAAGAGCTCACATTTAGAGAAACAAATCCTCAGCTGGTATAGATCAGCCAAGCTCCACCAGCTTCAGTATTGATTTCTACTAGGATCTGAGCTCAGCATCTGTAATTATTTTCTCAACCAGGCAAAACAAATGGCAACAGGGATCACGGGGAAGGCCTGCCTTAGTAAGTAATGAGTGAAGTAATTCTGCAAAATGATGACTTCCTCATCAAAGTTTCCAGCATTTTCACTCCCCACAGAGAGGAAATACTGCCCAGATTTTGAAAATCACATTCTGTACCTATCTGCGCCTTCATATCCCCAAATGCTTTCCAAATACGGCTTTGACAGCACTCACCTTCTAGAATCTCAGAGAAGGACTGTTAAGGAAGGAAAGAAATGGAAATTTCATGGACCTTTATTACTTTAATTGTAAAACGGGAAGAAGACTATTCAATAGGTAATCAGAAAAGAGAAAAAAACACTGTGATGATGCCACAATTAGTGATTTACTATGGCTGCAAACATTCAGATTCAGCACCTTTTAAGGAGCATGAAAAATACCACGTCCCCCAGTGATACCAATAGCATCAAACAACTGGTCATTGCTTGCTACCTTGAATGTCTAATTAAGTTGTCAGTGGATAAAAATCTAGTCTTTGATTGACTAACTATATCTGTGTTTCATTATATTTCATAATACAGTTGGTAATTAGTACGCCCAGTAATATGATACAACATCTTTTATTTGAATTACACTTATAAGAAATTGTTTAGTTAGACGAATTACAAAAATAAGGAATACGTAAAGATAAAGCTGGACCATTTAACATGGAAGTATTATTGAACTGGTATTCATGCTAATGTCAAGTGATATTAAAATTAATATCCACACCAAAAGATGTATGAAATATTGACAACCGATTTAGTTATTCAAAAGCCAAAATAAACGGGCCTGCATTCTCTGAGCGACGCATGTTTTAGTTCCACCGATGAGAACCAGAGAGCTGTGACTTACGTTCCAGCCAGCAACCACTTTGCAGGCTGTAGCTTCTTCCTTCCTCCTAGCCGCTTCATGGTTGGTCACAGGTTAAAGCTGCTCACAGGAGTCGCCGTGAGTCCCGCCGGTCAGATTCAGACTCATTCGAACAGGAGTGCCACCTTTCCTGTACTAGATGCTTGGGCACCGCGTGGTGCAGTACCTGACACCACTTCCAAACTTTTCAGTGTGCCAGAAGTCTTTAGGAGGAGAGTTAAAACACCCCGCTGAAGATCAGTGAAAAACCTGAACGGTTATTGCATGTGATTTGCAAATACTAAAATAAATCAAGTGAATTTGTATATGCAGGGTATTCATTTGCTAGGTCTAAACAGAAAATCTAGTGTCTGTAAATTAACTGAATAACTGGAATAACTGGAAGTTCTTAAGCATCTGGACCCAAAAAGATGTTTAATATTTTGCCCACTTAATACATATTTCCCTCTATTTCTCTACAAAAATTTTACTGTTCCTTTTTATTTTCATGGCCTTCTAAACATTTCAAGGGTGGTTCTGGGCAGTATTTTTGTTATGGTAATAATAAATAGCGTTTGTTGTCGATCTCCACGTTTCTGGTAATAAGTGATGGGTCATTAAAAGATTTTTATTTGGTACATGACTTTCAGTAGGCAGAGATAAAATTACCAAGCACGTGGAACTGGAAAGTTATTCATCCCAACCTCGGGCCGATAGTTTAGACTTCTGCCCAAGTAAGGAGCTCAAGATTGAGCTCTACATGTAAACACCATTCAGTGAGCCTGATTTATTTAAGAAAAAAATGAGTTAGAAATCAGTAGGTAACAAGGAAAAGTAATGGTACTGGAAACAAGTTAATGTCAAACACAAGTTATTGGTAGGAAAATGAAGTTTCATTGATATAATTCTAAAAAGATTTTTAATTGTTCTAATAAATGAAATGTTAAGATGTATTTACTGGTGGCATTGCAATAAGATGCATGTATTAATATTACTATATCTGAAGGAATAAGGGCTTTTTGCCATTCAGAAACCCACAAGGAAATCATTCTTTACTTTTACCTGTCACCAATTTTGTATTAATATTTCATTTATAGAATACACTGTCAACTTCACAGCATGAGCTACTGTAGGAAAAATGCTTGATTTAATAGTTTTTCATTCTAATATTACCTGCATAATCTTATGATTAGCTTACTAAATCTTCATATTGTAAACTACACTTTTTCCCTAAAAGATTAGAACAGAGTTTAACATTTTTCTTTAGAGCAGCCGTACAGTTCTAACAAAAGCAAAGGAGTTACTTAAACTTCTAAATGAATACTAAATATTTCACTACTGTGAAAAATCTCTTTTAAAAATTGTTTTACTAGCAAAAGGAATTGCATGTTAAAAAATGTAGGAAACAAATTTTAAGAAAACACCCCTAATTTCTTTAGAAATTTGCAGAACTGATAAAAAGTATGGCATATACCAAAAATTCTATTGAGTATATGAGATCAACTTTTCATGCTCACTGCAGTCAGGGAGGTTTTCTCTAGAGGAAGGATGAATCCGTCCTCTACATGAGGTCAAATACAGTGCCAGAGTCACACATGACATTTAACATATTTATAGCTACTACACAGAATGTATTGGCATATATTGAATTTTTACCTCATTTCAAGCTTCTCACCCATCCTTTGAGTGGCAACACCCAACCACTGCGTTTTTTTCCTTTGTTCCAAACATATAGACAGAAAGTAGGCTGGTGGCAGAGAGAGGACATACATGCTATACATTTTCATCATGCAAGTAAAGGTACTGAAGCTGGCCTTGAGTGAGAAATCATCTGTGCAAGTAAAAGGGTTGATGGAATTTATTTCCATTTTGGTACAATGAGGGAACAGAAATGAAATTGCACTTGCCAAAATTCTGTTTGAGGGCAGAATAGATAGTTACGCACTGCTTCTTACACAGAACTAGCAACTTGTACTTTTTTTTAATCAATGTTAAATGTCAACAAAAAGAGAATACTTGATTGTAACCATGGATCCTAATGACACTATTCATTTTTTGTTTGGCCATTGAATTAACTGGAGCTAGAAGTTAATCTTCAATGTATTTTTACACTGAAGAAAACATGTAAATGGAAAGAACACATAAAGAGAAGAAAGTTAGAGTCCATGTCAGACCCACTGAATACAGAATTAGGAAGATAAAAAAGATAAAAGAATTGGGGGAAAATGCTAACCTAAAGAATTTACAAATACTGTTCAAGTTTTAAGAGATACAGTGTTATCAAAGTGACCAATGCCTTATATCCAGAGACATTCCAGAATATGAATATTTTTTGAAAAAATATTATTCATGAAGGCCATCATTCATTGTAAAGTTCATTTACTTTAATAAGGACTTAGGCTTTTGTGCCAGTCAGCATTGATACTGACTTTCCAATGTATTTGTTTCTGTTAAGTGTGGTTAAATTTATCAATAGAACTGAATCATAAGCCAATGAGAGACTAAGTTTAAAATAGGGTCACATATATATAGGTGTCCTGGAGACTTTTTTGGGTGTTCCTAAAGCCAAAGCACAGAAGAATAGCAAGTTGTTAGCTCTTGCCTAGTACAGGTCTTGCTCTGTCTGTTGGGGAAATTACACTTTGCAGCTGAGGATCACAATACTCCACAGAAAAAAGATGTATATCTAAAGATTCAGAAATCTGTATCCTGAAATTTTTGGCAATTGCTTTAGTGCGTCATTAAAAAGCATAGTTGTAGAAAATTGTCCCATTTTTACGTGGAGATCAAAATTAGCTTTAAAGTCAGTTACAAAAAATAACTTTTCTGGCCTTCAGATAGTCTTTATGGTCTTTTTTTCTCTTGTCAACAAAATTACTTTATACAATTCACTTACTTCATTGGCTTCAAATATAATTTTAAACGTTATTAGAGTTGGCTTGGCTTGAAATATAATTATAAAAAAACACATTTCAGAATGAATGACTTAAAAATTTCATACATCCCAAATACGTTTTTCAGTGGTCAGTATTTTAAAGTTAGGAAAAGAGTGTCTAATTTATATGCAGTAGAGACGAGGTTAAAAAAAAAAAAAAAGACCATTCTACTTTTGACAGTAGTCAATTGCTTTTGTATGGGTTGTTTAAAACTCTTGGTCTCCAACTCATTGAGGGGGTCCTATTTAAATGATGCTTGTACCCTACCTAAGGTAGGGATTGGCCTCACATCTGCGTTTTCCTCTTCTGAACAGTAGGCATTCTACGATGTTTTTGCCTTCCTCTAGATACCTGTCAGAATGCAGGAGTATGAGAGGATCAGTTATTAACGTAAATGAAACCAGGATTTCATCCACCGTCCCAAAGTTTGAAACAATTCAAACTATTCATCTAAGTGTGGTAAACGAAATCTCTAGAAAGGAAAAAAGGGTCTGTATATGCTTGCTGTCACAAGGCGATTTGATTGACACTAGTACACCCACTGGTCTTCAGCAATTACAGCTGAAAGCAAAAACCAGAAGAACTGGGAGCAGATGGGCAAGCTTTTAAGTTAATATAAAAGTTAAAGATGACTGCTGTTAGCCTTATCACAGAAACCTTTTCTTCCTGGCACAACCAAAGGGCTAACAAAGCCTTTCATTTGACAAAAAAAAAATCATTAAAATTCCAACTCTAAATATATGAAAAAATGCCTGGACACTTGCAAAGAATCTGAGAACTTTATTTTTACAAATTCTTATGGATTTCAGAACACATAGACCTGCATTTTCATGCAATAAAGTAAAACACCTCTAAAGAAAAATTAAAAAAAAGTTTAAGCCAAAAGAGTTGTTTTAAGGGACAATTCTTTGCAAATTTGCATATGGCATCTTTACTTCTGTTTAAGGGAAATTAAAGATGCAAGTACGGTGTCCTATTTTTTCAGCATACATTTAATTTTATTCTTCTATCATACTTATCACTGTCAAATGGGACTGTACGGACTGAAAACATATTTAAACTGTTGGTTACATTTAAGACAGAAAACAGACATGCTTCTCCAGTCAAATGAGTGTAACTTTTCCAATAAAACAAATATACTTAAATAACGGCAACATAATGTCTTTTAAAGACCAGGATCTGTTCCCGATCATCCTTATCTGTTTCCTTGCATAACACCTGAAGCTGTAGGAGAGACAAAAGCTAAAAAGCTCTACAAAGCTGCTGTTCAGAGATTTTCTGAAAGGCTTTGGTGGAGAAGGCGTAAGTCCAGGTTTGCTTGTCACTCAATTAAATGAGTAAAAAGCCACCAACTCCAACTGACACCACTTCACTGCAGCTGAGGGTCTGTCCCAGGACATTCAGATACACAGGGGGAGGGACGAGTTAATTGTAAGTATGGATACGTTGAGATCACAGGAAAATCCTATGCATCTCTGGGTCTTCACAAAAGGCTACAGAAGCTACACAGAAGAATGGCTCTTCCTTTTCCTCCCCCGACCCTCCACAACCAGTAAAGGACGATGCTACTATGAGCTCCTGATCTACAGCCACAGAGCAAGATATGTGGAAGTTGAAGATAACAAGACAGGCATTAATTTCTGCAGCAGATTTCTGCTCTGCGCATGGATTCCTTTATAAAATATAGCTCTTTCCAAGTCATCTTTGCTCTGCTTATACATGCTTTTTCAGAAGTATGTTAATCCCCGGTGTTCATACGAAAATGGAAAAGAGCAAAGACATTTAGTTAATTTTTTCCCCTTGCAATTTACCCACTAGGAATTTTTTTTAAATTAAATCTTTGCTAATTCTAACTAGGTTCTAGCAAGGTTTAGTGAACAACAGAATATCATTGCCGATATCATATCATAAATTCTATTAATATTATACAATTTGTTAATCAGATCTGCCTGGGCAGGATTAATGAGAGGTGGAAACTGGTGGCCTATCTGTGCTAGCACTCCAAAAGGGAGGTAAGTTATGTTAGGAAAACGACATTAAATAAAGTAAAAGGAAGTAATTATGATAAGCAAAACTACTTTTGTTTGGAAAACAAATTAAAGATTGAGAATGAAAAGAAAGCAGATACAAGAAATTCATACACAAAAGATGGACAGAATACGTATTTGTAAAAACAAGTTATGACATGATTAATGCACAGAATTAGAATAACAAAATCAGCAAGTTTCAAAGCTGATGTTCCAGATTAGAAATCCACCATTTACACTTTCCCAGTTTTCTTTTTATAACTATAGAAACCTATACAAAATTAAAATCTACACTTCCTTAAACCTTGTAAGAAACACAAGGAATATTCACATGGATACAAGGGATATGACACCTTATTTCCTTCTGACTTGAGTAGCTTTGTACAGAATTTATGTCAAGTTGCGGTAAAATGCCAGCATTTTGCACTTGATCTGCTAGTATTTTACATTCTGTGTGCCATGGCTAACACAACTTCACAGGTGCAAGAACCTGGAGAATCAGGAGTAATTTGGCATTAACTCCATTAATGCTTCATGACATTTCTGTATGTGTCAGTAAAATGCATTGGAAACATACCTTCAGCAAAATTCTAACGAGCGCCTAGCTTCCCACAACGTTTTGTAACCAGCAAATTGCAGGGCTCAGTAGAACTCTGCATCCTCTCTTTGCTATATAAAAACTGTTCCTGCAATGCAGCTGTTGGACAAATGCAGCATCTTTTTAAGTAATATGTCTCAGTATTTAAATACTAAAGAAACCAAATAGTTATTTACTTAGTAAAGAAACCCCATAGCAATAAAGAGGAGACACGGGAAAGCTCACTTTCTTTAAAATAAAATGGTGTGCATGTATGTATGTGAAGAATTAACATAAACTGTGTATCAAAAAATAAAACGTAATAGATGGTATGCGACAAAAATGTGCTAAAGTTACAAGGTGAATTAACAGTTATTCAAATATCTGTTTGGTCGATCATATATTAAAAAATCAGCATATGGCATATTACTTTAATAACTGGTGTCAAAAGGAACTAAGAATTTATCAATAAAAAAGCCATGCTTATTAACATTTAAAAGTTAGTATTTGTAACCAAATAGCAAACAGCTACTGTAAATACTTTTTAAATTATGCTTTATATACGTATTGATATAAATAATATCATTTAACCAAAATCCTATGACACTCAGCCTTCATATATATGTTGACAAGATTCTCCAATGGTTTGTTACCATACAAAAGAGTGGGACAAATTACTTATTTATATATACAAAACATGCTTATAAAGGCCAGCTGCAGGTATTTTTTGGAAAGTGCATTTTAATAAGGTCCTATTCAGTGGGGGAACAAATGGGGAAAAAGTAGTTTGCACTACAGAGTTTAGTGCAAGAGCTTTCTCTTTTTCTAACAACGAAATCAATCATTTGTCCAGACTGTGGGGAGTCAGAGTTAGTTACTGAAAAGAGCTCCATATATAAACAAGTCAATAACTCATTGTGTGTTATTGTTGGACTGAAGAAGTCTGCTTTCAAAAAGCTGCCCCTGCTTCTCTGAGAATGAATGTCACTGTATTCAGAGAGTGAGAGAGGGGTCTTTTGTTTCTAGCTATTGCTGACTGCCATTTATGTATGGGAAAAGAGATGTGGCTGCTAGTTGTCTCAGGAAAACCATACCATCACCACCGCACAGTTCTACATTATGGTCGCCCCGGACCTTACTTTTGTAAACGTGCTTCTAGAAGAGAATTCACACATTCCATCGAGTTTCTGAATTCGCGCCTAATATTTGTAAATATTATTTTCATTTTATAAAGACAAAATGGCTGAAGACAAGAGGAAACAAACATATTTGAGCACTTGATTTTATCTATGAAAGTGTAAGGAATAACACTCTAAATATATTAGCTTTACGGTTTTCTGAATAAACACCACTACGTTTAGAAACTCAACAGCACATAACTGAACTTTAACAAGTTTTTGTACTATTTTGCATTTCTTGTTTAAAAATGAGTAAAACTCACAGTTGCTGAGTCATCTCAATTCAGACTTGGGGGAAAAAAGGAAATTACAATGTTATTTTTGTTCACCTAGCTAAGATTGCTTCCTTATACTCCAGTCCAACTAACTAAAGAAAGTTCCCACCTTTGAGATTTAATAATAAATCTCAGAGGTTCTGCAAAGAGTATGGTCATTCCAGAAGGGATGTAACTCAGTGGAGCTACATTCATAGCTGTGAAGCTATTCACATGTAGAAGTGTTTCCAAGAGCACGCATAGCTTTAGTCTAGATTTGACTATTGTTAAAAATTACAAACTTCACAAATTTTAAAATAATTATTTTTTCATTTAAAAACGTTACTTGGCATATTCCTTACATGGACATAGAAACTGAAATTTCTTTTTTGTTGAGCCTAATACAACTGGAGAAAAAAGTCATGATCATTATACCATCCTGTGGAATTAGCACAGGTTCACAGAGGAAATAAGCTTTATCCATGTTTCAAAACACTTACAACATTTCCTTAAACTACAGAACATTTCTTAAGTAATAAAAAAATATAGAAGAAACAATATCATTTTGCCACCAAAAACATCGTGATGAACATTCAATATTTTTAGGAGACAGGTCAATAGGAAAAGCCCAACAGGAAAAGCCCATCAATATAGTTGGAGAGTAAAATCATGATTGCACTGTAAAATCCCACCTGTTACACAGATCTGCAGCTCGCACCTCATCTAGCCTCTGCCATCAAACATGACTTTGATGAGCACCATTGCACTTATTCTGGATTTTCAGAATTCACTGCTCTCCAGTAATGTCTCTCATGCCTTTGAGCCTCCATGTGACTACAGGACAGATCCAGGTGAAGTACACTATAAATACAAATTATATTTTGAAACCTGTAATTCTGAGTAGTTTTTTATTATCAGATGCAGACACATTTACAGTAGTTCCTTTTGTCTATTAAAGAGTAATAAGATTCTGCATACCAGAGAAAGCAGGACCTCCTGTGTGAAAATAATCATTGAAGAACTCAAATAAGATACAGGAAATGAATCTTCTAAAAGTAACAGTTACTAAAGTTGAGGATGCACTTAAAAGCTTTGTTAAACCCAAGATTTGTACACGGTTTTTCTGAGTAAAAAAAAAAAAAAGAGACTAGACTTATATCTTAGCAGTGTTCTAAGAAAAATTTATCTGCAAAGGAAGGCAGACAGTGTCACATCAACCTGGGACTCTGACAAATAAGAGACTGAGTTTGGGTTCTGAACTGAGAACGCACCTTCAGAAGTGTTCAGGAGATGCGATGAATAAAAGAACCTTCCGGGTGGTCTAGCTATAAATTTACCCTTCAATATTATTTACTTTGTGGATACTGAGATCCTGTTTGAGAACATGGACACTCTGGAGTCCAAGTCATTTAAACAGAAGAAATACTGACCTAACGCTGAATGAAGACCAAAAAGTGCATATGACAGAATAAGTCCACCACAGCTGAGCACATCAATGGGTGTACTATGTTGCGTATGCATGGCAAACCTTTAACGTCAAATAAATCACACCTTGAAAATAATTCCTATACAAAAAACCCAAACATACATATGTCACAGTTACCGAAGCTGATAGGCACAATATAGGCCAGTCTTTATGTCCTAGAAGATTTTCAAATGCCAGTTAGGCAAAACAAGTGGAGGGAAAATGGTAGGAGCTGCCTGAATTAAAAAGGAATTAGTAAGGGGGTACTGGTAGGTGGAATATAATCAATTTAATACTCCTCTAGTCATGCAAAGTCTTTTTGAGTTAGTAAGTTTGTCAAAAAACAATTAATGAATAACAACTTATATTTGAGAAGGATATAAATATCTTGTACATTTAGTGAAATAACCAATTTATTTAACAATACTAAAAAAATATATGCGAACTCCATAACACAGGTGGACATAGATTTTTAGGAAAATACTTAAGCCTGAACATTTAAAAATGCATTTCCTTTGAATGGGAAAGATACTAATAGTCATTACAGAGACTTCAGTTAAGAAACCTGTCTGATGTGAATACTTTCCTTTATCAAAAGGAGAGAAAAACAATAAAACATTTCAGTTATACAAATATTCTAAGTACTACTTCTTAATAATATCGGTTCTCATCATAGTGAAAAATTCCCCCGTGAAAGACAATTTGAGGCTATTTATTTACACATGACAAAAAATACAAAAAGGATAAGGAAAAGGATAAAACAGGATACTAGGCAGGAAGTATCTGATTATTCAAGAAAATGGCTATTAGTTATGAATTGGTATCGTTTCTTTTTCTCATTTCACAGTGAAAAGGGACACTAATAAATATTATTTGTCATGGCTGTTTTGCTTGCCTTATTAAGATGAACTAACTGCTCAGGACAAGATCCCTCTGTAACAGATTTGTATTGCAGAGATTTGTAGAGATCAAAAACATGGCCAGGTAGCAAACGAATAAGTGAATGGTGGGGATAAACATGAACTAGGTACTCAAACTCACTACCTAGCCCTGTTTTATTTATCTTAAATGATCAGAAAATGGATGTAGTTGAGTTTTAGCCTTCCCTACTCCTCTGTTTCCAGGATTTCCTGTATTCCAGGAGGAAGGCACAAAGTGCCAAAGACACATCCGCTCCCTCTGAAACAACAACTCTCCAATGGGTACTTGAAGCCAGAGTGGCCTCTTATTGCCTGAGTATTGTAGTAACCTAAGACACACTACAGACTTTGGTGCAGGGACAGTTTAAGATTGCACAGAATAATTATCAAGATTTGATATGAACCAACTAACCTTACTGAAATGTAATTATCCTTCTCTGAAAAAGAAAATTTTGCCCCTATATAGAATATTTCTTATTTAGACTTCCTTAGCTAAATCAAACACCAGAAGTGGTGTATGACTACCTTACAGAGGACTGAGATTCAAAAGAAGCAAGAAGTCATTGAGTCAAATACAGGATAATTTTATGGCCAAACACTTCTAGCTTGCTCTGTGTAAGAATGTCTTCTAGAAATATTTTCACTTGAAAAATTCAAACCCAGATAGGATTTCAGGAATTCATGTTGTGCTAAGGAATAATAATAGTAATAATAATAGTAATAGTAATAGTATTAATGTTTAATTTTTGTATTTTCCACAAGAAATCTACTGCTTTGAAGCAGGACATTTTTATTTAAAAAAAAAAGTTGTTTTTTTTTTTTACCTGAAACAACTTGTTGATTTGACACCTTTTATTTTTCATAACCACAAAATCATTTATTCAGCGTACTCTGCTTATAGCTAATGCAAACTAATAACAGAAAACTAAACCTTACATCTCAATATGTAGCATCATCACCTCCAGACATCAGGAAGAAATTCTTCCTCCAGTATACAGAACTGCACAGCTGCCTAGGTGCTCCATAGGGAGCGTCCGTTGATGGGTAATTACATATTACAATAGGGTCTGATCCAGAGCTTATTGTAGTCATTCCATCCAAATGGGCTTTGGGGCAGGCCCATAGTCCAGGTGCCTAAATAAATGCTGAAACTGCCTAATTTGCTATGTTC
>VYXH01003301.1:262467-302971 GCA_013397275.1 Burhinus bistriatus
CTCTAGCAATCTAATTTGAGTTTCTAAGTATAAGTGGCATTCAAAATTACTCATGGTCAGTATCCCTGATGCAGCTTTCCTCTTACTGTGTCTAACAAACTGTCGGTATAAAATGCAGATTGAGCCCACATACAATGAGAACTGCTAGTGATCCATCCTGAAGTACGTATGTGTATCTCCTGTTGATGAGGGGTGCTCAGTACAATGCATCACGTTAGGGAGTATAATTTGCTCATGTTACTTACTGTAATGTATGTCACAGGGGCCACAGAGTATTACACTGAAGTAGTTGAAGCCTATAAGTTGAAGCTGATTAAAACCTGATTAACTGGCCCTGGTAATCAAATTGGAACCGTCTTTATTATGGGATGCAATGGTGTGGCTATCCAGGCCCTCATATATTTCAATAACTTGGTCTTGTTGGTTGCTTTTTCACTCTTTCCTAATCCTCACAAAGTCTCTATCTAGCGGTTTCACGACCACCAACAGGAAGTGTTTCTTAATACCTTTATGAATTATACCTTCTTCTGAAAACTACTTTGGCTGTAGTTCATATACTCAACTAAATGATACGGCATACTAAGTTAGTCATATACCCTCCCAGCGGCAGCAGAATGGCCTTTCATTAGTTTGTGACCCAGGTGCTGGAGACCTAAGTTCAACTAATACTCAATTACAGACACTTTGGGTGAACTTTCAGAAGTCTTCCTCTGTTCTCTCTTTTTTTCACATGAACTGCAAATAATTTACTTCCTTTTAATGAAATGCAGGAATAATTGCTGTGACACTACTCTGTTGTTTCAATATAAATTAAGTTAAACACATAAGTACCACAGACAGTTAAATGGACAGGTGGGATTTGGGATACTGGACTATGAAACAAACTTTGCCAGTGAAGTAATCCATTCAGTGACACATGGAAGGTCCTTGGCCCTTCAAATAAAGACCATTCATGGCACAAGAAATCTCAATTCTGAAACTTTTTATCAAATAATCCCTGCCTGACATGGTTGCAGACATGGTATTCAACATTCTGTTGACATACTATAAAGGTTATCATAATAAAAAGAAAAAATAATTAATAGAGGGGAAAGCCTTACCTGTTTCCAAATACTAATTTTGGGCATCCAGATTTGCTTAATTTCTGTAGAAAACAAAAACATGTAAGCTGTAGATATGTTCATTTCCAGTGGTATAAAATTTTCATTTTTAAATTTTTAGTTATATAATTATAATGCATATTTCTCTAGACAATCTAATTTGTTTACACTCAGGTTTTCCAAATGTTTCCCTGCTCAAATTTTAATACTTGATTTACTGTACTCATAACTCTGTTTCTTTCTTATGCAAAAGATATTCACAGAATCACAGAATCACAGAATCACAGGGAATGGAAGGGACCTCTGGAGATCATCTAGTCCAACCCCTCTGCCAGAGCAGGGTTACCTACAGCAAGTTGCACAGGATGGTGTCCAGGTGGCTTTGGAATGTCTCCAGAGTCGGAGACTCCACCACCTCTCTGGGCAGCCTGTTCCAGTGCTCTACCACCCTCAAAGTCAAGAAGTTCCTCCTCATGTTGAGATGGAACTTCCTATGTTCAAGTTTGTGCCCACTACCTCTTGTCCTATCCCTGGGCACCACTGCAAAAAGACTGGTGCCATCCTCCCAGCACACTCCCTTTAAGTATTTGTAAGCATTGATGAGTTCCCCCTCTCAGTCTTCTCCAAACTACACAGACCGAAGTCCCTCAGCCGTTCCTCATAAGAAAGATGTTCCAGCCCCCTAATCATCTTCGTAGCCCTCTGCTCTACCCTCTCCAGCAGTTCCCTGTCCTTCTTGAACTGAGGAGCCTAGAACTGGATACAGTACTCCAGATGTGGCCTCACCAGGGCAGAGTAGAGGGGGAGGATGACCTCCCTTGACCTGCTGGCCACGCTCTTCTTAGTGCACCCCAGGATACCACTGGCCTTCTTGGCCACAAGGGCACATTGCTGGATCATGGTCAACTTGTTATCCACCAGCACGCCCAGGTCCCTCTCTGCAGAGCTCCTTTCCAGCAGGTCAACCCCTAACCTGTACCGGTGCATGGGGTTATTCCTCTCTAGGTACAGGACCCTACGCTTCCGCTTGTTGAACTTCTTTAGGGTCCTCTCTGCCCAACACTTTAGCCCATCCAGGTCTCACTATATGGCGGCACAACCTTCTGGTGTGTTAGCCACCCCTCCCAGTTCTGTGTCATCAGCAAACTTGCTGACGGTACACTCTACCCCTTCATCCAGGTCGTTGATGAATATGTTGAACAGGACTGAACCCAGTACTGACCCCTGGGGAACATCACTTGTCACAGACCTCCATACACTATGACTCCACGACTATGGCCTCTCAAATCAGCCATTGCAAGGATTATTAATCCCAAAGAAACACTAGTCTTGGGTGGTTTTTTACTTTATTATTGTCACAAGAATCAAAATTCCTCCTCCAGAGTCTGTTTTCAAGATCTCTTTCACAACTTCATGAGCACAGTATGCAAACTCAGATCTATTCTCTGGACTAATCCTGACCTGCCATTCTCTTCTAGGGGTCCAAAGCAGATATCTGCTAGTTGACAATTTGTGAGACCTGCTTTTAACACATAGATTTAACTGATAACTTTGAAGTTAGAGAGTCATAAAGAGCATAATGTATGTACTACATTTAGTGGCCAAATGCATGGGATGCTCTATGAACAGTGGAATGTTCAATACACAAATTACGAAACCTGAATAATAGATAGGATGGGTATGTAGGAGGTGTAAGAAAATAAAAGAAATTTGGTAGTAGGAAAAAATAAGAACAGAGGTAAAGGATTAAGGAATCTAGAATAAGCAAAGGAAACAATGACAGAAACTGTTAGAGACAAAATTGGAATAGACAAGAGCAAAAGAAAGAAGAGTAGAAATTGAGTGGCACAAAACAATTAGGAAACAGGGGACAGAGAGAAAAGATAGGAAAGACAGACAAATAAGGCTCAGATGTTAACAATGAAAGAAAACAGAAAACATTTAATGCACTCAGAGGCCAGTGGTTGGACACTTAATCAAACGCACGGTTGGAAGAAGCCAATAAACCAGAGCCATCTCAGAAAATCCAGATGCTATCCAGAATATTTGAGATAGGAGCTAATTAATGTCATGTCATGTCATTCTTGATACAAACCATACAGCTTCCTTGTAAAGTGGGAGAACTGAAAAGTTGTGATTTGATGAGAATTAAAGAGTAAGTCTGGAATAAACATTTGTCAGAGGTCTATGACAGTACAGGCAGTACCTGAAGAAAATCTAATTTGATCATCATAATATTGTTAGCCTATAGCAATATCTTTAATTACTTTGAAAGACTATTAATAAGTAAGGCTCCCAAGGATCATCTGTTTCTTATCCTAACTGTCCGATATGTCATTGATTTCTTTAGATTTGGACACATCTACCATTTTAGGGTAAAAAGAGGTTTTAGCTCTGATTTGTGGTTAAAAGTAAATTAATATAGAATGCTTTTGAGAATGCAAAATGGTGCACGCTCTCAGAGCCCGTGAAAGTATAATTCAGCTGTTCTCTCATGCATTATGTTTGAACCTTTCCACTTTCATGGCAAAGTTTCAGAAGTCAAAGCACTTGATGACTAGACAAATACTAGAAATGAATGTGTTAAAAACCATATATTGAAATACCCTACTAGTGCCATAATTCATCCTCTGTCCAGTTCCATTTTAAACAGGATGCTTCTCAAAAAGTAGAAACAAACCAGGCTTGTATCCCTTGGCTCTCCTCAGCACAGGAGAATTTATATCAGAACCACCTTGAATATTTGCCTCAAATCCACAGTACGCCTTGGTCACTTCAGGCTCTTTTGACTCTCAAGTGCTTTTAGTGTATCTTGTCTTTATATAGACCATACAGGGGAAAAAAGACATTCTCAGGCAGAAAAAGTATAATTGGTCCTGGATGGTAACATATATATGGTGAATTATGCTGAGGATGGACTTTCATCAGTACATATGTATATATGCATATACATATGTACCTATATATATACAAACACAAAAATGCTTGTATAAGTCAGGAAAGGCAAAATATGGAGCATCTTAAGAGGCCTAAATGGATGAACCTCTTCAAATCTTTAATAGTTAATCATGGAGTTAAGTAAAAACAAACTCGTCCTGACTTACCAACAAAATGGGTATCCAAATAACTATTCTGTATTGCCTTGGAAGCTCTTTGCATTCTGTGCTTCCTCATCATTAAATTTAAGGCATTTCTGCTTGCCCATGTTCAGAGCTTCTAGATACTACAGAACTAACTACAATCTAGTTAATTACATTTGGGATTTAAAAGTTATTTTCAGGATATATTTAAATATTTTATGTGTCAAAATAAAAAAAATAAAATAAAAAAAACAACAACAAAACCCAACCCAACCCTTAGGTTTTATCCCTTCATGCTTTTTTAAATCTCTGAGTGACATAAAACTGGAATGCAATAAAATGAAAACAAACCTCTGTCTACAATCAAATAACCAAAAATCTAGAGGTAAAAAAATGGAACACACATACATTAAACCAGCTATTTTTCTGTTAGTATTTTTGATGAGATTACGATCAAGGCTGAGTTAATTAAGCCTCTTCAAAACATAGTTCTACCTTGCACAGTTTGAAGACACTTCATCTCTCAAATAAAAATATAGAACAAATAGAATTTTTTTAGCAGTTGTGATAGAATTTCTCTTACCAGGCAAAAGCAAAGATTGATCGATCAAACCCTCTGCCTCAGTACACCAATTTCAGTGTAATGCATATAGACTTTGAAAATCTGGTACATCTGGTTAGTTATAATACTTTCATTTCCAGCTTCTCACGGACTTCGTTTTCTCTCTAAGACAGTAATTTTATGTTTCCAGTAAAATCACCCAAGAGCATTACTTGTTTGCAGCTGCTATTCCAGTATTAAATGCTTGTGATGCTAAAAGTGGGCATGTTTGTGTAAATACTCTTGAAAAGTGAGGAAACTGCGGATAAATGAAAGCAGCTGAATGATAACAGCAGGGATAGAAGAAGAAAAAGCCATTAGTGAATTCATTAATTTTTACCTTTGGCATTTAGCGCTTGTGATTAATGGCTTTCCTGTAAGCTGCTATTTTCCTCGCAGATATTAACATGCAAAATATGTGGCATATAAGTGTTATTACTATTTATGTGTATTCAAAATCCCTGAGATATCGAGGATTAAGTCAAAATGCAGGCAAATAAAATAGTGAATTTTTTGCATACATTTCATCTTATGAAGAAGGACTGCTCCATAGCCCACTCGCATATATAAAGTTTAAATGTTCATTTAGAAACAAAAATGTCTTGTTTCACATCACCTGTATGTATTTCCTGAGCTAAGAAGCACACGTGGCAAGTTCTGCCCCAGCCCATGGTGTGCTGGGGGAAAACAGCCTGTAAAATATCACAGAAGTCTACAGCAGGAGGGAGATGGACTGTATCCAGTTCTGGGCTCCTCAGTACGAAAGAGCCATGGACACACTGGAGAGAGTCCAACGAAGGGCCATGAATATTATTAACGTACTGGAGCATCTTACAGATGGGGAAAGGCTGAGAGAGCTGGGACTGTTTAGCCTAGGGAAGAGAAGGCTCAGGGGGAGCTTATTAATGTATATAAATAGCTGAAGGGAGGGTGCAAAGAGGACAGAGCCAGGTTCTTTTCAGTGGTACCCAGTGACAGGAATAGAGGCAACGTGCACAAACTGAAACACAGGAGGTGCCACCTGAACATCACAAAACACCTTCACTGTGGGGGTGACTGAGTACTGGCACAGGTTGCCCAGAGAGGTTGTGGAGCCTCCATCCTTGGAGATACCCAAAAGCCATCTGGACGTGGTCCTGGGCAACCTGCTCTAGATGACCTTGCTTGAGCAGGGGGATGGACCACATGACCTCCAGAGCTGCCTTCTAACCTCCATCATTCTGTAAGAGAGAGCCTGCTTTAGCTCACTGAACATAGATGCTCAGGTGGCAATTTCAATAAAATTTCTGGTACAAAGTGTAGCTCTTGCTTCTATACCAATAAAGTATAAATCATCCCCATTACATATTTGCTCTTTCTATTTATAGCTTGGCCAGATTCTCTGTTCAAAGCTGCTGTTCTCTATTATGTATAATTAAGAGGTCACCAATCTCATCATTCTTCCATCCACAACTCTTTGTCAAACCCCTCCTCCTATTTGTCTCCTGTATATGCACTCTCTACCTTCTTATTCTTTTTCAGATCTGATTTTTTTCATTGAAAATTTTAAAGGGTATAATCTTCTCCCACTATCTCATTCTCCTATGACCTATCACCACCTTCTGCATTTCTGAGGTTGTAAATTCTGACCTAATCTCCCCAAACTTAAGTTACTGTTTATACTTTACAATTTTGTCTAAGAATATTTTTAGTCTTTTATTACAAAGAACCTAACACTGCCATAATCCATTCTTTCCTGATATTCCTCCCCTTCATACTCTTTAAAGTCATTGCCTGAAATGCCCATCCTTTCTTATTCTAGACCCTTTCCTCTCCTTTCATGAGATACAGGGCACTGGAAAATGTTGCCCCAGTCTACAATAACAATAACCTTTCCTTGACTACTTCTCAGTCTCACTATTCTATTTCCATGCTCCTGCCTCTGCTGATTGATTTTAGCCATTAAATTCTTCCTCAAAATCTTGTATTCAGCCACTTTGAATTCCACAGCCAAAATGACCAACTCCTTCCAGCCTGACTAGAGAGTGAAATCTCTTCTCACATCTTGAGATCAACAGTAAGAATCCTTAAGCCACTCCGTCATTGTTCCCTAACACTGCACTTTCCTCTATCTTTTCTCAAATGCATAAGAAAATACTAGGGGCTTTTTTGGTAGATTACTTAAATTCTTCATCTCTACCAAGGCCAACTTGTTATATTCAGAATTATTTTTACATATGATACATATGTATAATGTCATGTATATTATATAAAGTATGCACAGTAATTAACACTTTAAACTGCTTCAAAGATCCTGTCTCCTCACTTTGAGGATAATTCTCCCTTTTCTTTCTTACCCTTCTCCACGACACCAAAATGAAAAGTTTATTTGCATGCTTGTCAGCTTTTGCTATATCAATGTAATAAGTAAAGGAAGACTAAGAAAGGGGATAAAGAATTGTGATAAAAATAACCTGTAAGGTGCCTATAGCATACCACGCTGAAGAATGCCAAATACAGGCCTGCAAACTTGTCTGTTCCTAAATGGTTGCTTAAAGTTAGAATGCCAATACAGTCGTGGAATACAGTACAGCAGAAAGGAGTCTAACCATTTCAGTTCTCTATTGTCTAATGAACTGAAAAATATTCTTTTTTTTATTTATTCTGAGATTATTATTCTGAAAAGAAAATATTCAGCGCTAGAATGATTAAAAACAACAAACAATAAAGTTTATAAATTATGCATAATGTTAACCACTAACTCTTAAGAATAGAAGTATTTTTTCTACAAGGCATATCAGCGTGGATAAATCTAGTTACCAGCAGCCTTTTCCTTGAAGATTAGTTAATCATTAACCATATACATTAAAGGAATACCTTCACCTAATAGAACCTCCTCAGCACAGAATTACATATTTTTAACATAAAATTACTTCAATCTAAAGTTAGGATAATGCTATTTTTTTACCTTTTAGGGTAAGACACTACAGAAAAGTTTGCAAATAGTGCCAAAAAGGGAAACAAGAAGACTAATAGCCCATGTACTTTCTATCCAACTCAGTAAATACTTTCTCTTTTCAGCATGCCTGGAACTTAACAGAAATATAGGCAGGATATAGAGAATGTCACATGGCAGATACTAATTGTTACGATTAAGGTCTAACAAGCATGCTTCCCTGCTGTTCTGAGAATGTCTCTGACTTTTGATCCTGACATCTGTGTCTTACAAGAATTTCTCTCGGCTCTGACATTCCTTCTGATGTTGATCCAGGAATTAATGGATTGTGAAAAAGCTGGCAGGATATCATTTAAAAAATAGAATTCTTGGTGTACAACTGATGAAAAGGTATCAGAATTCACATACTTTGTGTCTGATACCAATACACTGTGTCTATATGCATGCATTTGGTATGAAGCAATATCTCAAAACAGAGGACAGAAAATAAGATTTAGAAGGAAGCAAGAGCTTCATGTTACACTCATTTACAGTTTTGCTATTGTACATCTTCAGCATGTTACAAGACGAGAATTACCAATGTTTTAGACAAATCCTGTGTAATGGAGATTTAATCGTTAAAAATCCCTATCAGCAAAATATATTATGATTAATTCTGATATAGTTTAAAACTTTCATAAGAACCCTTTCGGAGAACAGCATTAAAGAAATCTATATAAATTATGAAAGAGCTAAAATGTTTTATGGGCATAAGCATGCTTACAGCGTGACACATGTTGTGTGGTGACCATCATACCATTTCAGTTTGGACATGTATTTAAGCTGTTTTGTGCTACGGTGGTTTCAGGTTTAAAGGACCTATGAAGGAAAAAAAAGCACAAACTTTAAAATATTTAATATCAAAAGTTAAACTGAGATTTTTTCTAGCTGTGTTTAAGACGGAAGAATTACATACAGAATTGAAATTTTACACATCAGAGAATATTGCCTTGTATTTCATGGTTCTGGATAATTACTAGATGCCAGTGGATAACTTAAACATAGCTTAGAGTCACTGACATTAATGTGTGACAGGCAGCATTACAAAACATATTTAGCAATTTTAAATGAAAAAGTAGAGTGATATTTGAAAAAAAAAAAAAATTCAGGATCATCACAACAGGAAAGAAGCAGTGCCCCCTTTAAAATAAAGCCAAAAATGTTTTTTAGTATGAAATAAAGAGAAATGGAAGGAACTATAAAAGTAAGGATTCAACAAGTTAAAAAAACTAAATTCAGTTGTCAATTATTTTCAATTATAGCTAGTTAAGAAACTAAGATTATATGGGTTAACCATCTCCTCAAGTAAAAGTCAACCAAATTCCATATCAAACACTGACATCATTATCTATTCAGTTAAATTTATTGCATTTGCATCTAGATTTCAGTGGTTTAGATGTTTAACAAAGTTTCTCAACACTCAAAGGCATAGGATATTTTGACACAAGTCCAGACCCAAATGTTATTTATAAACAAATGTAATTAATAAAATTAATAGTTCAGACTACCTATAGTTATTTATGCATTCATGCCCAGTATACAAACATTGGAAGTGCTTGTTTTAGGGGGCATGAAATTATCCAAAATAACTAAGATACAATCAGAGTCAATTTATGAGAAACCAGTTTATACCTCAGATATTTGAAATCAATATGTGAAAAACGCTTACTGACTTGCAAGTTTTGTGCCTCTTACCAGTGCTTCCTTCAGCTCTGTTGTTGTTCAGCTGCAGGGAATTTACAAAATTCTAACAAGAATACCAGAATTCTAACAAGATAGAAATAAACATCTTAAACATTTATAACATTAATAGTACATCTAGGGCATCCATTAGTGTTTTGTTTAAACTATATTATTAAAGACGCCATGTGATTACTGTTTTAAAGGAAACATACATGCCCTTAAGCCCTAATATTTTTATGTTCGATGTTATTTAAATGTACTGTTCTATTTTTCCTTAAAAGTTCTAGAATTCATTTAACAAATAAAAGAGTAAATAGCACACAGATGAGGAAATTAAACAATGAAGAGGCAAAAAAGTAAAGTGAATAGTTAAAGAGAAAAGGCAGGATCACATGTAATATGGGGAAAAACAAAAGGCAAAGCTTGTAAAATCTGAAAAAGTGAGGTAGGGGTGTGAAAGTGTGATGTGTGACAGGTGGGGTAAAATGAGACAGTTGGGAGGAAAGAAATAAAAATGAAGAGCACAAATTAGACAAGACATTCATTTTAAGCCCTGAACAGGCTGGATCTCATCGTTGTCATCAGACAGGAAATGTCAGAGCTGGCACATTTGGATTTTTTATGCTTTTTACTTGTTTTAAAAAAAGTCTGTGCCTTACAATACATAAAAAGTCTATTTGCTTTAAAGAAAAACACATCTCAATTTGTTCCCATTTTTTCTCCTACTCAATCTTTAACAAACTTCAACTCTATTATATTGGAAACTACAATAATTATAAGGTTTAATACTTCCATTATATTTTGAGTTATTTTATTTAATACCTGCATAGAAGTTGAATTCTTTAAAAATAGGTAAACTTCGCACTTATAACTGCAGGTGGATTTCTGGAGGAGGTGAGTATTGCATAAGACAACAGGTAGTAAGTGCTATCTCACAAATACAAACAAATCCTCACTGTAAAGTTCAGACTTTTCGAAGGTATGTAGATGTTCTTTCCAAACTAATTGAACAAAATTATTATCTTAAAAAAAACACCAACTTTTGAATTTATTTTCCAAATAATGGAAAAAACTTGAAGGTACATAGTTTTTTAAAATAGGCTTTATTAAATTTCTGGAAAGGATAGTTAAGACCTGAAGATAATGGCAATATATGCAATATGTTACTAATCTTCTCTCAATATGACCATTTGATTAGTCTGTGATGTTCGGTCAAAGAAAAAAAATAAATCCTTGGATAGTGGAACATGGCAGAACAGGCAGGTGCAGCAATTACAATGCACATGCCCATCATCTATTACTGTATTTCTTCTATGTAATCTCAAGGTTAAATTCAAATGAAGAATAGTATTGCCAGCAGAAAGTGCATACAGTAACTGTAATTTTTATTTGGTATTTTTAGAATAAGCTCTTTTTTTATTTTTAACTGAAATGATCTTTTGAACTTTTTATTTAAAAATGTTTATCTCAGAGTTATATATTAAAAAAAAAAAGTATTTCCATACTGAGGGAATGGACTTCTATCTCCTGCACAGTTCAGATCTTTATACTCTATATGAGGCATCCTATTGTCTCAATGCTTCCATCAATTTTATCCATAAATTAACAAATAAGCAACAGGGTCTAGTATATTTAGAAAAAATAAGAAAATATTCATCTGGAAAAAATGTATGTTTTCTTATAATTTATAATTCTGATTACTATCTTTATATGCTCTTAGTGAAAGCCAAATGGATGGAAAGTGGAAGCAAAGATTTTGGATTTTACACGTGGAGGTAAATAATGAGCAAGGCAGGGAAGGAGCAGATAATGGATTTAGCATAGTCACAATGTGTCAAACCAACGGTTCACCTACACCTACTTCCAACAGTGAATGGATGTTTAAGAAAAAAAAACAAAGCAAATACATCAGGCACAGAGTGATGCCAACCAATCTAAGATAGATAGGGATTTCCAAATCCAAGGGTCGAATTCAGACCATCAAGTTTAAAAACCATCAGTAGACCTATCCACCATGAATATCTCTAATTTTTATTCTCCTCTACCTGTAGTTTAAATAAATGTATTGTCAATCACAGGTCTTTATTTTGGGCCATTTCCACATTCTATGAGAAAATCGAGCAAATAAAGATTCAACAAGCTTTTTCAACTTTCAGTCTACTTCCACAAAAGAACTGATGCCATTGCTCGGCAAATCTTTCCATGTGTGCTTATCTTGAAGGGTTCTAAACATTGCCAGGAAGTTCAGTTATTTTAATAACTTCTCTTGGAAGCATACTGGGTTAATGGTTTGCATTCACAGCAAAAGTAATGTAAATAAGCCAATATATTATACTTTTAACATTTTATTCTCATATTACGCCAAAAAAGGCAATAGAATTTAAATAAAGAAAATATTGAGCCCTCTGCAGTACTATACTTCTGGATTATTTAATTTCTATAGATACACGTTTTATCTCATTTTGCTTTTCTCTGAAAACTAATTAAAATAGCCACTGTGTTATACCAGATTTCAAAATCTTAAGCGATTATGTACTCCATTCTGTTGTATCTCAACCTGTTTCCAGTTTTATTTAGCTCTCTTCAGACTACACAAGGTAGATGTGCTATTATTCTCATTTGGCCAGAAGAGTACTATGGTTTGCCTGAAGTGAAAAAGGAAGCTCGTGACATAACAAATCAACTAATTCCACTCAATTTTCCTAAATCATAAGCTGAAGACCTTAACGCTAAAATGTTTTATGGGCCACCTTCATTTAAAATTCTTTAAATACTGTAACTATTGTGATGTCTTAATCATACCCTAACATATACCCTTTGCTACAGTCATCCTCTTCTTTCCTCCCTATACCATCCTCACTTCGCCTTGCACGTAGGATCCTTTCACAACTCAATAGTACCCTCAGCAGCCAGCAAAAGCGGTTCAAGAATTGCCGTGATCAGAAATGTAAGAATTTATGTACTCTATCCACTACTCTCTGCTGCCAACTCTTTTCTCCCTGTTCACAGAACAGTAGCTGGCAAAGTGCTGTTTTCTGTGAGGTTTAGTTCTCCAGCTTGCAAGGGTCTGGCCTGAGGAGGGCTGAAGGATCTGCTGTATTCTGGCTGATTGATGCACAAATACGGTTATTTTTACAGGTGCAATTTACAGACCAGCTATGTCTTAGTCTACAAAATTACAAGGTAAAATATGTCATATAGCCTCTTTCTTGAGATGTCAGGTAACAAAACCACTAAGGAATTTCAGTACTTAGCTAAAAGAAGATACGTATTTTAGAAAGATATCAAAACTAAATGAAATTTTTTGACTGATAAATGAAGAACATATTTTGATAAGTTTTTTCAAAGGTTAATTAACTGTGCAGTTAAAAATGTGCTCTTATTTTCTGTTTGACTTTATCTGGCTTCATCATGCATTTTTATGTCTTTGCCTGCTACACTACACAACATTCCACTGGGAGATACTTTATCTTTGAACTTATTCAAGTATTCTTGATTTTTATTTTTTTTAATGGTGTACTAACTGAAACTCTCGTGGCATTTTGGGGAAAAAAACCCAACAAAACAAAAAAACCCAACCACCCAAAAAAACCCAAACACCACAAAAAGCCAAAAAACTCCAAACAAAAACACCAAACCAAGGGCAGATCTAGAGAACAGGGCCTTAGAACTGCTGAATATACATAAAAAGCACTGGACTTTAAAGACTTTCAACACATATATAAATCAGGTCTGTTTAAGAAATGGAGATAGTTGACACCACGAAGTATATTTGAAACATCTAGAAATGCCATAGCCAAAGATACTGCAGGAATCTCAACTGAGAAGCAGTAGCTACAAGACTCAGCCTCTGTTGATAGAGCAACACTCAGGTCCATGAGCCTCACGTTAACTGAAAACTGGGAAATTCTTGCATCTGGGTCAGACAGTAAACTAGTGGAAGAATCATCTCTACTTACAGTAATCAAAATAACATTTTTTGTTTCCAGTCCAGATCTAAAATGCCTTGAGATTTTAGTATATTATCTGGATTCATCGCATGGGATCCTTTCAAACTAAAAAGTCAGACCTACAGTATAAATGGCTGGGACACCTGTGATGGGCCAGTTCTTGTCCAAGTTCCTTTGGTAAAAATGTCTGGTGAAGCAACTGGTTTCCTTTATCTGTAAGAGACCAAAGTATGTTTGGATGCATTTAATACTAAAGTGCAAGCGTGCTCCTACCTGCTCTTTGACCACTACTAACTCCTTCTTTTGCTTACTGTAAACTGGAGTGACAGTCCAAGAAGCACATGGAGGAAATGCTCCAAAATGAGATACTGCCATTATTATTGTTTCCTGAGTTGTTCACCCAGCATGGCATGACCAAAAATATAAACACTTTTTCACATATGTCTTCTTTCTGGTCTGGTATCGCCAACATTATATCTACACAACCCAGAGAAACAGGGTCTTACTGTACCTACCTGGTAAGGCTGACCTGTAGCTAGGTCATTTACCGTCCACTGTGTGTGCAGCCTTCTGTGCTTTAAGTGGGAAAGAAGAATAGATAAAGTGCAGGGAGTTCTAAAACCCATGTTACAACGGTCCCTAGGGAACCACTGCCAGCTGGCATAGGCTAAAGCAACGCAGAGGCCTGGGGCTACGTGGAAAATCAAAGAGCTACAACCATCTCCCTGACAGCCCCACAGTGTAAACTAGATACACAGAAGAATCCAGGTCTTTGTGTACATGCGGGAGAAGATCAGTGTTTATTTATCTCACTTTCTGAAAATTTTATCTGTCAATACATTGAACAAGGTAAAAGCCATACCAAAAGGTGAAAATGCTATAGTATTTAGGTATTTGACTGAGATCTATGAGATGATCTGATGCTTACAAAAAAAAGAAGCTGGAATAGGCTCTCAAAATCTTGTTTCTCAGTAGATTTGTATGATTCAGAGAATCCAGTGGATTGAATGATTCCTAGCCAGGCTCACATTAATGATGTACTTCGCCTGGAGACAGAAGGGAGTAGAGCTTTTCAGACATCACCACCATTTGTTATCCAACAGTTATTGCATTCATGGAGAGTGTAAATGCACAGTGCTTTATAATTAATACTACTTGGCCTTAAATTAACAACAAGATGAGGATCTGAACTTCCCACAGCATCTTATAAAATCAACGCATATGATTAGATCTGGAAACTTGCAGAATCATAGAACAGTTTAGGGTGGAAGGGACCTTAAAGGTCATCTAGTACCAACCCCCCTGCCATGGGCAGGGACACCTCCCACTAGACCAGATTGCTCAAAGCCTCATCCAGCCTGGCCTTGAACACCTCCAGGGATGGGGCCTCCACAACTTCCCTGGGCAACTTCTTCCAGTGTCTCACCACCCTCAGAGTGAAAAATTTCATCGTGATACCCAATCTAAATCTCCCCTCTTCCATTTGAAGACATTACCCCTCGTCCTATCACTACATGCCCTTGTAAAAAGTCCCTCTCCAGCTTTCTTGTAGGCCCCTTTCAGATACTGGAAGGCTGCTATAAGGTCTCCCCGGCGTCTTCTCTTCTCCAGACTGAACAACCCCAACTCTCTCAGCCTGTCTTCATAGCAGAGGTGTTCTAATCCTCTGATCATCTTCGTGGCCCTCCTCTGGACCCACTCCAACAGGTCCATGTCCTTCTTATGCTGGGGGCTCCAGAGCTGGACACAGTACTCCAGGTGGGGTCTCACAAAAGCGCAGCAGAGGGGCAGAATCACCTCCCTCAAACTGCTGGCCACGCTTCTTTTGATGCAGCCCAGGATGTGGTTGGCCTTCTGGGATGCAAGTGCACATTGCCGTCTCATGTTGAGCTTCTCATCTACCAACACCCCCAAGTCCCTCTCCTTCAGGGGTGCTCTTGATCCATTCTCCACTCAGCCTGTATTTGTGCATGGGAAGGAGATGCTAAGTGTCTTTGCCCGGGCATTCAATGTGGAAGCCAAGATAAAGATTGTAAAGTTAAGCCAGGACAAGAAACATACAGACCAGCATTTACTGGATATGATCATTCAGTTGAAGGATCAGCTGTTACCATGCCACATTTCTGAACAAGAGTGTTACTACCTTCCAATGTGTCTCCTTGTCAGTTGTTCACTGCTCCAGTAAAAAAACTCATTCTCCTTGTCTCTTGTACTCAGCCATGTTTCTGGGACGTTCATTTATAAATGTCTCTGATTCCTCTATACTGTTCTGTCATTCTGTTGCTGTGTTCAGACTGAGGATGGGCAAGATGTGTCAGTTCAGGAGTGCCCTTAGCCTCTTTTAGTTATTGTTGGTTGATCATGAGAAATATAGAACATGAGTACCTGTATTCTTAGCTGTGGCTGACGAGCTTTTAACAGAGCTTTGAGGAACACAGAAGGCACATGCAAAGTTCCTCCTCTTGAGCCGGCTAATTCTGCCAGTCTACTCAGTTACGTTAGTGCAATGTGATCGCAATTCTTCACTTTTCCGTCCATGGATTACCAAACAGAACATGCTTTCTGCCTCCCGTACCTACCTCTGGTTACTCTGAGTTTTACAAGTAGCACTTAAATACAACCAGAATTTAAGTTCTAGGAGCAAAATAGTTTTCATATTAAGAAACTAAATTCATACATTTAAATTATTTTCAGAACTGAAAAGAAAAAAACTAAAGGATCTTTATAAAAATTGCTGTCAAATGTAGTTAGAATGTACTTAAGAATAAATGCATTTATGAATAAAATATGAAGAGTATTATAAAATTCCCTGGTCATTCTTATTAATATCAAAATATTATGATTTGGAATTAAATTTAAGATTTAAATTACTTTACTTGCACTAATGAAAAACACAATACATACTCACAAGATTACTGGAATGACCACGTCATTGAAGGGTTAATGGCTCTAGTTATGGTAGAAATTTAAATATCATGGGGAGGCACCTCCTGACCCAGCCATCACTGAGAATTATGCAGATTCAAATGGGAGCCACACAGGCTTTGATTTCCCCCAAGGATTGATGAACAAGTACAAAATAATAGAAAGTGACAGGAAGCAGATGACTGAGGTCTAATTTAATGTCATTCTAAAAGACAATATACCTTAAATTGGCCTTAGGAAAATTATGGGTTACAAACAAGAGAACAGAAACATGCACTTTTTCATTTTAGTTCACTAATTTAAAAAGTAATCCTTTCTACGAATGAACAGTGAAACAATTGTTATTTGGTAATGAAAAATTGCCAAACTTAAGTAGGCGTACTTTGTTTGCATAATTTGCAATTTATTGGAAAAGGCTGTAATCTTAAGAGGGAAACCCAATTAAACAAAATAATGAAATGATCTGAAGGATCCTATGCAAATATTAATTTGAGTCTGTTATGAAGACAAAGAATTAATAGTTCTTAAATAGTATGATAAAATGCAGTGAGGATATGCTCATAAAAGTTTCCTATTTTAGTAAAGGATTAGCTACACATGCACTTTTCTAGAAATAAAAAAATACCTATGCTGGAAGTATTTTTCTAAGAATAAAGCTAGCACATTTTACTACTTCTAATTAGTAAGGATCAGAAACAGCCTTCTACATGCCAAAGTTAAACATAAGCCATACATTCATCCAAATCTCCCAGATTTCAGTAGATGCTGTATGTAATATGTACTTACATAATTTCACGTTACAGAAGTTATAAATATCACTATTAGGATAATCTGAAACGATTCCATTTGACATCATAAATATTTGAGACATACTTGTATAGAAACAGCGCTTGATATTTTTTTGCTTCAGAAATTATGCTATTTATCCTGCATAATTTTTTTCAGTTCTTTATCAGTGAATAGAGCTATCCCAAATCAGGTACTTGCTCAATAATTGTCTTAAATTCACCACTGATTTTTTCTCAGCTGGTATTTAAACATAGGAAATTAGTTTCGGTAAACAATCATTCAAAATAGATTTATATAGCATCAAATTGAAAATCTAACAGTCAGATATAAGGCTTTGTGAAGGCTACTGGCATACATTACAGCACTGGCAGAAAAGATACGATGATTTTCTATAAAAACTGGAGGCTTCTTAGTTCATTTTTGAAAGGAGGCAAATAGGTGCTTTTAAAGCATGTACAAATACCGGATCTCACAAAGAAGGATCACAGACTCCCTATTATGATTAACACAGGAAAAATAAAAGTGCATTGTGCAAGTACTCCATCTGCAACTTAATCACATGGTAGACCTGGAGGCATCTCAACCGTGCTAACACAACTGCCTCAGGATTCTACAGAGCAGCCAGATGCCAGCCCTGGAAAAACATGTAATATTGCATGATATCTGCATCCTGTGACTGGCATTCAAAGAGAAGCCATAAGACTTGTCCAACATTTAGGGCTGAACAGAAGCCTGAAACTTGCATATATTTTCATTATGTGTAGTGTGATTTTTCCTTTAAGGATAAATTAAACAACTCTGATAAAAAGTGTGTACCCTAAAAGGTTTTCTGAGAAAGAACTATGTATAATCCTACCCAGGCAGAAAATATATATTGTAAAATTCAAATATATTATGTTACGAGTAAACCAAATATGGCAAAGAAACAAGTGACCACACCAAAGAATTTGCATTTTTAAAGTTGTATGTGAAAAGAAGCTTTTAAGCAAATTTCTCCCCTTAGAAGAATACTGCACATATTTTACGAACTAAGCACTGCCATAATATATATCTGTAAGATCAACAGAAGTAACTCTTTCCTAAAAATCTATGTTCTATGAAAGTGGTGAATATGCTTTTTAAAAATCAATTAAGGCTGGAATCATCTTTATTTACACCTTTCCTTAAAAGATGGCAGGTTTCCTACAAGCAAAAACTTATGTAATTTAGAAACAATGTAAATGCTATTGCCATTGGAAAATAGTCGCTTGATTGTAATATTTCCTGACATCAGGTTGTTTTCCTGCATGTAATGTCCATTGTTCAGTGACATTTGTGGTAATCTTCAAAACTAAATTTTACTTTACATGACATAAGAAACATATAATTTTATTTAAAGAAAACACAGAGAAAGAGGGGGAAGGGAGAGCAAATACAACACTAAATATAATAACATATGTTAGGCAAATGATCTAACAAGTCTGAAAGAGTTAAAATTTCGACATATAGCTTTTACAGACCTCATTCACTGAAGGTTTTCATGGCATGTGATTTATTGTATATAGTCCAAACCCTTCACCTGGATGAAGTGTTGACTACAAGCCAGGAAAACAGACCTGCCCAAGGGACCGGGGCAAGCAACAGAATACCTGATGAAGACCTTGATCATATGACAAAATTTCTCACAAAGAAGGAGTCACCTAAGAGAAGGGAGCTGGAAGGTTTTTTAAATGGCATCTTCCTAACCAGAGCATTAGGCTTGAGAATCTCCCTTGCCATTTGTAGTGGAACTTCATAGTGGGAGTCTGTTTCCACTCACAGCCAAGGCCCAGAAGAATCTCTTCTCAATTTGAAACAGCTTCCTAACTGTCTTTAACCACACGCCCAGCTCTGCATACCAGATTTATCAGAAAAATAGTCCTTATTTGCATTACAAATATTTTTATGTCTAATGTAACACCGATTTTAGATAAGACTAGAACTGCAAAATTAACTTCAATGATGACAGAGAAAATAGAGCACCTAATACCTACTGTAATTTCCAAGAAAGAACCTACGTGTTTTAAGGTTTGGTGCAAAGTGATATCAATACTACAACTACTGCTTTCTGTGTTTTACATAAGGCTGCAGAGATTGCCTAATGGTCTAGGATAAAAAAAAGATGTAGGCATTCATTTCCTTGTTTTGCTCACAAAAGCAGAGAAGCATTCGCATAATCAATATAAGCCTTGTCAGATGTATATAGCAATTTCTCTGCTATGCAATTTTTGTTTCTTGGAGGAGAATGGTATGTTCTCATGTTCAATGCTAATAAGGTACACAACATACTTTCACTTGGGAGAACAAATGACTTATGAGCTAATACATTATAATCCAGAATCAATTCAGTTGGTATGACGATTAAAATAAGAAGACTGCCCAAATTAATCAATACTTTTTATAGCATTAGCAAATTGTCTGTTTATAGACAAATCAGCACCCTATGAATAACAAAAACTTCTATCTCAATGCTAAAAAAGGAATGAAAATTGGGAGAGCAGATATTTACAACTACAAACACCATGAGTACAGAAGCAATCTATGAAAATAACTCTGCCCTCTAAACGAGCAGTCAACAAGATATACCTTTCAGTTTTTCACTCTTCTGAGCATGACTACTTGCATACTTAATTTCCCATCAGTTGGAATTTCAACAAAAGAGAATATTATCATTCCCTCAATTATAACTTCATTACCATATGTATAATACATCCATATTTGTCTAGTTAAATTCAACAAAAACATGACATAAAGTAAAGGAGAACCATTCCAAAAAGTAAAATGACAATTTTTTGTAAGTAAATTCAGGAGAAAACATAGGCTTGACAAAGTTGACGAGGAATCAAGAATAAAGAACAACCAAGTATTATTTTATTTTGAGCTTTTGAAGGATCTAGACGTGAAAGCCTGACTATGTTATCATACAGACTCTTCTAAATATTTCCATACTCGTTAATGGTTATTCAGAAATATATTTATGGTATTTCACAAATATAACTTTATTGATAATAGTTATTATATTAATAAATATCTTACTGAGAGTTTCAAAGGACAGTCCCATCATCTTCAGTCTCCCAGAACTCACTCATTCAAAAAATTCATATACTCTAATATCTGCTCCCATTGTAGTGGTTAACATGACATTAAGAATTGGAAAATGAGGAAAGAGGGTTTTATTATTTTCACATTTAGTTTTAATGGACAGAGAAGTAGAAAACATTGTAGAAGACACTAATTGGAAAAGTTAAGTAGTTATTGAAAGAACTACTGAAGCCTTATGTGACTAGAAAAATGGGTGTGATCTGTAAAAATCTCAAAGTGGTTGATACTAACGGAACAAGCCTAACAACAAAAATCTGATGTAGTAACACAGAATGTGAAACCTTGTATTACAGAGGTAGCAAACACAATGGTAGATTATGACTGGAATAAAAGTATTGAAAGGTATGAGTTTTTCAGAAAATACAGAAGAATGAAGTAGCAAGGTAGCACTGTACATTGACGATGAAATATAACATAGTCTGACCTAGAAGTAAAACTCAATATACTTAATACATTGAGGACAATAATCTTCATTTTAGAATTTTGAATCCACTGCCATGTATACTCAAATATCCAATAACATCTATTTTCAACAGATTTTTTCATGGCAGAGAGGTCATCAGATGAATAGAGAACAGTAAATATAAATTATGTTTAAAAAAGGAGAAAAAAAATGCATGAAACTAGAAGGTACCCTAATAACAAGCCATGAAATACTTTGAAATAATGTGCACCTTTTTCTTATGTTCTAGTAAGAACT
Source organism: Burhinus bistriatus (assembly GCA_013397275.1). Lineage (NCBI taxonomy): Eukaryota > Metazoa > Chordata > Aves > Charadriiformes > Burhinidae > Burhinus > Burhinus bistriatus. The sequence goes on from VYXH01003301.1 coordinate 283,390, forward strand.
AGACAGATGCAAATAAGGAATGCTGTTGTGCTTAGAGCAATGCAGAGCATCTCATACAAGAGGAAGCAAGAAGGATTCGGTTTAGTCTAGCAAAAAAAAAGAGGCTGAAAAGAGATATGACTGTGGTTCAAAAATATATGGAGAAGAGGTAAAGAGCAAAGAGGGTACAGAGCTTTTTCAGTGAAAGTCTATTAAAAGAGGAAGAAATGGTTATTAAACAGATATGAAAACTTTCAGAATGGAAGGTAGAAGAAATCTGCTAATCATTGGAGCAGTGAAGCTCTCAGACAGCCTTATTGTAGCGAAACTGAGAGTTAGAAACCCCAATTCTTTTTTTTAGGTGTAATTTGATCCAATAAGGATAGGTGTTGTATGATATGGCTCCTGGTTGTAGCACAAGACTGACCCTGATATTATAGTCCTCTTCAGTTCTACTTTTTTAAAGCCTCAATTCAATCTGGACTTTTAATAAGGACTTCTGGCAGATTGGTACAATAGTGATCCTAGTTTTTATTTCCTTGCAGTTATTTGGAAGACTTAAAGTCATATTTCTCAATTATAAAAAAAAAAAATTTGCCAGTAATCTCAGCTAGCAGCAACACTGATGGCCTGTTTCCTTGTTTTACAGACTTCGTAATTTTAGTTTCTGGACCTTGGGAGAACCCAAAAAATAAGTCCTTAGACCAAGTCCTATACCTTTTAAAGAGTGAACGGTTATATCAGGTCTCCAAGAATATTTTTTCTTCCATGTGTCATTAAAGACAGGGAGAAGAAGTTCATTAAATACTTTTTTTTTTTCTAACTGATAACTTTAATGTATTATAGCTTAACTATAAACATTTAATCAATATTCAAGTAATAATAAATATGTACATATTAAATAAATATTTATTAATCCAAACTACAAGCATGAAATGTCATACTTTCCAGTGTTATACATATAAACTTAATTCATGATGTACATGTTTAACCGAAGTGACTAATTACACCAGTGAATTTAAAGCACTTACCAGTAGAATTCCATTGCTGTACTTCACTGACATTTTAAAAACTTCTTCAGTAATTCACAATTTACTGTTATCTTGTCAGCAATAACATTTATAATCCAAACTACAAATAAAAACAGACTTCAAAAATGAAATAACTTCAATCAACCTCTAAATTTTAATTTTTATCTAAGCTTTCCAACTGCATTTCCTAGGTGGGTAATCACATGCATTAAAACAGATGTCAAGTAGGTGTTTTCATTGATCTAGTGTAGCCGAATGCATAAAGAATTTTCGTCCTAAACACAGTTGTCTGAATTGCACATTAATTAAATGTTAAAACAATCAATGTGAATGTCCATTGTCGTTAGCTTCCCCCTGTATATTTTCCCCCATTCCCCACCCCCAGGAAGTATCCATTCAATTTATAGACCGAAACTAAAATTTTACATAATAGAAAAGGTTATGTACTTTGAGGACCATTTTTTTCTTTCTTCACATACCATTTCTTCCTTCTACATAGTCTTCTCCCTTCTGACACCAGAGATGTCAGGATCAGTAGTGACAATGGACTGTAAGTAAGCTTTAACACAAAACCGTGGAGGTATATACATTTTAGGACACAGATGCCCTGGTTAAACCATTTTTAAGAGCTCAGTCTGGGAAGCAGGCTAAAATAAGGCATGCTTTTGATATTACTCAATATATCTATTACTTCATGCAGAACACCTATATTTTGGGCTATGTGGAAAAACAAGGACTGCCAGAATTCTGGTACCTAACAAAACTCACCTTTGCTTCTGGCAGGCAATACCAGGATGCTGCTAAAAACAATCCTGTGGAGGTGTGACATAGTCAAAAAAGGGAAACAGTACACAGCCAGCCATTCTGCACTTGGAAGAGGAGTATATTTGGGCCTCTCCCAATGGGCACAGCAAGCTGAAATTCTTTCACTCCTCTTCTGAAGTGCTTTGATGATCACACCAGGCTGTGTGACACTGTCCCACATGACATCTTTGTCTCTAAATTGGAGAGACATGGATTTGATGGATGGACCACTGGATGGATAAGGAATTGGTTGGATGGCCACACTCAAAGAGTTGCAGTCAACAGCTCCGTGTCCAGATGGTGACTAGTGATGAGTGGTGTTCCTCAGAGGTCGGTACCGGGACTGGTGCTTTGCTGGCAATGTGGGGATCAAGTGCACCCTCAGCAAGTTTGCAGACAACACCAAACTGTGTGGTGCGGTCAACACATTGGAGGGAAGGGATGCCATCCAGAGGGACCTGGACAGGCTTGAGAGGTGAGCCCATGCAAACCTCATGAAGTCCAACAAGGCTAAGTGCAAGGTCCTGCATGTGGGTTGGGGCAATCCCAAGCACAAATACAGGCTGGGCAGAGAATGGATTGAGAGCAGCCCTGAGGAGAAGGACTTGGGGGTGTTGGTTGATGAGAAGCTCAACATGAACCAGCAATGCATGCTTGCAGCTCAGAAAGCCAGCTGCATCCTGGGCTGCATCAAAAGAAGCGTGGCCAGCAGGTTGAGGGAGGTGATTCTGCCCTCTACTGCGCTCTCATGAGACCCCAACTGGAGTACTGTGTCCAGCTCTGGAGCCCCCAGCATGAGAAGGACATGAACCTGTTGGAGTGGGTCCAGAGGAGGGCCACGAAGATGATCAGAGGATTAGAACACCTCTGCTATGAAGACAGGCTGAGAGAGTTGGGGTTCTTCAGCCTGGAGAAGAGAAGGCTCCGGGGACACATTATAGTGGCCTTCCAGTACCTAAAGGGGGCCTACAGGAAAGGTGGAAAGGGAGTCTTTATCAGGGAGTGGAGTGATAGGACGAGGGGTTACAGTTTTAAACTGAAAGAAGGTAGATTTACATTAGATATTAGGATTAAATTCCTTACTCTGAGGGTGGTGAGACACTGGAACAGGTTGCCCAGAGAAGTTATGGATGCCCCACCCCTGGAAGCATTCAAGACCAGGCTGGATGGGGTTTTGAGCAACCTAGTCTAGTGGGAGTTGTCCCCAGCCATGGTGGGGGAGGTTGGAACTAGATGAACTTCAAGGTCCCTTCCAATTCTAACCATTCTATGATTCTGTAACAATTGCTGTCTTTAAGACTCCAGGACATGAACTGGGAAAAAGTCCCACTTACCTAGAAATTACGTGAAATCATTTTTTCTATACAAGACACTAGCGTGACAACTTCATAGATGGCACAGAACTCAGATGACTTAGCTATATGAAACAGCTGTGATGGCTCAGGGAAAAATTCCACAATGAGGAATATCAGCAAGTTGTTTCTTTGGTACAATGGTAGAAAAAGATTCACAGTAATAGTGAATCAACACTTCAGCTCATGGTACAGGCTGCAACATATTCTTGTCTCATATAGTTGCCTGCCTGTTGTCTGAAATGTGAGATCTCTTCAGAAGTCCAATAAGCTAGAATTCTTATTTTGATTGCTGAAAGAAGAATGTATGAAAAAAATACAGGACTGACAACCCGCTAGCTGCCACTCAGTAAAGTGAAACTTAGAGAAACAGTCAGATAATGAACCTCTCAAGCTACTGAAATAGATAGGAATACTGAAACTGTAAGAGGGCAGTGTGTCTGTGCAGAAGATAATCTGCACAGAAAGTCAAGCTGGAAAAGAAATGCAGGTTGGTGACTACACCTGAGTGGTACCAGGATACAGATGTTTATCATTAATTCTGGGATACAGATGTTTGTCAGTAATTCTGAACAAAAGACTGCAGCTCATACGTCAGATCTGAACACAACAGGGCTGCAGCGCTCTGAGATGGAACAACCCAACTCTCTAATATTCTGGATGCTCTTAAGAAAACATTTGGTTAAGTCAGCACAGTCTGTCAGTCTAGCACTTAACAATTTTCAAATGTACAAAGTTAAATAAAGTGTTGCTCTGTTCCTTAGAGTAAGGGTTATGGCAAAAATTGTTCATCGAGACAAACGAAAAGATGGATTTAGCATCATTTGCTAAGGAAGAAAGTTTAGAAATAATTTATTTTAATGTCCTTGAAACCTGAAAGTCAGCATAAATTGAGAAGACAGTTATGATTCACATCCCTAATTTATGCAAAAAACCCCTGAATTAGTTTAATTTTTAAATGGTAATATTTGTTTTGTTAATACAGCATTTAAGTAATTCACCACAATTGAAAGTGATAAATGCAGCAGATTATTAAAAAAGAAAAAGAATGGAAAGAAGTTTAAAAAAATCTTTGGAAAATTGGACAAATTTCAGAGTATAAAATAGTAGGCTTTTAAATTTTAATAAAATTACACTGTAAGGTACAGGAAACTACATTTGTGTGCTGTCCAATAAACTAATGCATGCACTATAAATAGATCTGGTCTTTTTGGATATTTTAGGCATTACAGAAATAAATTAAAATGAATTTATGGAAATAAAACCATACTATGAAACAAGCATCTTTGAGAAATGCACAACTTCATAATGTTTCATTTTTACAGACTTGAGGTCCGCATGTTAAAACTTAAATAGGTAAAGTTTATGCAACGTGTTTGAAGAACCCAGGCTGAATATTTCAGAACTCAGTTATTTAGAATAATTGAAATGACAAACCAGAGTGGTATATGCAAATCAAATAAAAGAGAGAGAAATAAAACAATCTTCAATTTCATCTTTTGGGTCTTTTTTCTTACACTCAGCTTTCAAGCCAGTAAATAATTACCTTTGATAGATTCTAACAATAAAAGAATAACATTGATTAATTAGGAAAGAAAGTGAAGAGTACTAATCAATCCTAAAGACAGTTTTTCTTCTCCCACCTCAAACCTTTTCGTCACCCACAAACAATGTGTTTTCTATACTGTTCAGATTCTTTTAAAAAACATTCATATTCTTGTCCATTCACACAAAACTCTCTTGGTGAGCATTGTTTTGGGAGGAGTGGGTGGTAGGCAGGGGGCAGAGGATGTTGAGAGAACAGATAGGATGTCAGGTGAAGATGGAATGCTGTGCCCTCTCTAACCAGCTGAAGACTCTGCATGATTGTTTTCTTACAAATAATACCTGTGGGTGTTGAAACAGTTCAGGGAATCTATCAAACATCCCCTTTCACTTTGCTGTTGTAACTCTATAAAATTTATTCTCATTTCAAAAGAATCTCGGCAGTAATACCTGTAGGTGGTTGAGTAATTTAGAGAAAATCTGTCAAACCTACTTCCACTGACTTTAGCAATAGAATTCTGTAATTACTTTCAAAGTTGTAAAATGCAATGGCTTATTTTCAGTATATTCAGAAAGTTCTAAACTGAGCTTTTTTTATTTTGTTTTAATGACTTTTAGTAAGCTTAGTTGAAGAACTAACTCAAAGATCTAATAATTGTGCAGCATTTCATTTAACTCTCAATGAGGAAAAAAAGTGTGTGCTGCATTTAGGTAACAGATAGGACACTACCGCAAGCAGAGTCCCACCTTTATGCAGGGAGATAGTCCACATTTAGCTGTCTCCGTACATAACTCTAAGATGACACATCTGAAACTAATCTTGATTCAATCTTTTCCATGTAAAACTACATGGGTTTACAAAATATTTATGAACAATATAACTGAAGACCTCTTTCTCCTGCTCGACAGATATATTTAATGTTTCTTAATTCAGAATGATAGAACAAAATTGAAAACTCAGAAATTTATTGTAAGCCTAGTTAGACTAGAAGAATCTCATAGTGTCCCCAGACTCAGGCTCACATTCAAATTACTTTGTTTAACAACCTACCCTTTGTCAACTAAGCTAAATGAGTGAACATTTATTCACTTTTAGTCCATGGCAAATGTGATGTAAATTGACCTTGCACAATCCCTAAAGAAAGGATGGTAGTCCGAGATGAATTGAAATAATCACAGTGTGCATAAAGACCAATGAAATACAGGAATTTAATCATTTGTCTTGACAAATCCCTAGAAGTTGGATCCAGATAATCAAGATTATTTTATATGCCATCAAAGTCAAAGATAGTATATCTCAAGACTTTTGAGTCTATGAATTCTAAATGTTCAAAAAAGTCAAATTCATAGTTCTGTGCAGAGGTGTATTTCTTTCAAATACGTACAGGCATCATTTTGTGGTAAACCAATTATAAGACTGGCAATAAAATGGAAAGTAACTAATTCCTTTTCCCTTTCCCACCCTGTCATCACTGAAGAATCCACGTCCTATTTGGATTCACCTGATTATGCAGAAGGCACCTCAAAAGGTTCTTCAAAAGGTGAACTGGTCTGTGGTCAGTGAGGCTTAATCAAATATGAGTGGCAAATGCATTGGACAAAGATGTTGGACACTGCTATAATTAAAACTTCATTAGTCCCAAATGGTCACTTAATTTCTAATTTGCAAAAGAATATCATCCCCCATCTGTGGTCTACATTTTGACTAAATTTTAGCATGATCCATATGTTTCTAGCAAACATTTATGTTCAAACAGGGAGAAGGAAAAAATAATGGAAGTTCATGGTGAAAAACAATCCAGAAATTATATTTTTAAAGTATTCATTTAACTCCTTCGCACAATTCCAGACAGATTTCCATCATTTGCTCTCACCCATACATTGTCTGTGGAGAAGAAATTCACAGTTAAATTATGGTGAAGAAGTACGGGACAGTGTTAGCAAGCTACCTCATCAGAGCAAGAGCTACCTCATCAGAAACATGAAACGAGTACCATAGCCACCCTAGTTACAATAATGCTCTGATACTCAAAAGAGAAACTGTTTATAAATTACATACCGAAGTTGAAGTAAAACCAGAAGCGATGTAATTCTTGCTGCTTATAAAAAGGAAAAATTTAATCAGCCATCCTCTTAATAAACATGCTTACTCTGTGCACCTAGTCACATTAGCCTTTTCTATACAAAGAAGTTTTTCGTTACCCAGTTCTCAATAACCTCAACCACTTATTCTTTTTAAGTAAGTAAAACACTGCTAGATTGCTGAACTCGACTTCTTCATGCTTGCTAGACAGAACTGTTGGTCCCACATCTTGTAAAAACACATTTTAGAAGAATTTAGGATTTCCAATAATTTCCCTGGGAAGCAAAACCTCTCTAGATCTAAATTAAGTTTTATTTATCTGAAACGCAATATGGCATATAGCGACAACTCTTTATATGTTGTATCAATCAGGTGCCATCCATTTTAAAAGGAAAAACCCCCCTATTTAACATATCAAAATAATTTTCTTACAAGATAAATAGCTCAGAGACAATTCCCCTGCAATGTATGTTTATGAAAAATCAGCAGGAGCCATTTATGGTCTCATAATACATAAATCAACTGAAAGAACACTTGGTCAGAATCTGAAACATCACAACATTAACTCACTGTGATTACAAAGCTTCCTTTATCCCCCTTACAGGTGTCAAATCATTGTAACGTTATAATTTTGGTTAGTAGCTGGTAACAACTAAATCTATTTAGATGAGAATTTTCTTAGATGCATTTAAATGTTAGTTTAGGGGAAAAGAATTCATGTTTTTACACATTACCAAATGAAAAAGCAGAAAAATACTAAAAATTGTCTTACTTTTCCTGACCTAAACAATTTTGTGACAAGGCAAATGAACTATTCCATATAGAGACACACATGCCACTAAGTGATGGAAATAAATAGGGCTTTGAAATATCAATGTTTATTTTTTCACTACAGCTTTTGCTTTCAGAATAATTACCTATGCACAAACTCTAGATGGCAACATTGCACTTACTGTATTACTAAAACAAAATGTCACAGTAAGTCCCTACATATCCTCTTTATCAACATTTTATGTGCCACAGATCTATAGCCTCTTATTATAAGTGTAATGAAGCAGAAGTTATTGAAGCATTTTATTGATTGCTCAGATCACAAGTTTACTGTCATACTGAATTGGCACCTTACTTGCTGAAGCAAACTGCTGACACCTTTTTAAAAAAGTGACAACTACATCTATTTCATGACCAGAAATCCATTTTCATCTCTATCAAGACAAGAATGCAATTTTCACTTCATTTAACTGATGTTAGGCCTGCTCAAGGCATGACACTTAGAAAAAGACACAAGTTTAAGGTTCTTAAAATACTTCTGGTAACTAGAATGCAGCTCAGTTGTGGGAAAAAATTCAACCATCACTCAAATCTATAAACAATACAACATTCTAAGAATCACTTATCCGAACTATCAAGAGGGCAGTTTTCTCTTTCCATTTGAAAATTACTGAAACACTATTTTTTGTATTCTTTTAATAAGAAGCTATGCCGAAATGTTACAGTTTTCATACGGAATCTTGCTCTACACAAAGTTCACTATAACATGGGATTATTTCTTGAGTGGTCCCTACATAGGTCAAATAGACAAAAATTCTATTTTTGTGTGACCTATAAAGAAGGAAATAAAGATGCTTAACACCTCTTCAACAGTGTGAGTCAATGTCATATAAAATTAGAAAAGGAGAAGCTGGAAGGAAGAGGGGGGTACTGAACAGAGGATGTGGTACTGAAGTTATTTTAAGAATACACTTTCAAAAACTATAAAAATACAAGTACAAGATTGGGTTGAACTGGAAATCCACTTAAGCATTTTGGTGAATTTCTTCCTTTTCTTCAAATAATATCTAATAATTATAATGCCAACTTTACCACAATATAATTTCATTTTCTGAAAACAGCATCACAAACAGTATTCTTTGGTACAATTTTCTGATAACTCTATGAACTCGGATGGATATAAAAATGATAGGAAAAACATACTGATTAAAAAATACTTAGTAAAAGTGTATCATTTTGTTAGTTTCTCCCAGCCAAAACCCCTGCAAAATTATTACACCTAACAGCTAGTTCATATTTTATTTGTAAGGAAAAAACCCCCAAAGAGTCATTAGAAATCTTACTATGCAATGTAATTACTGAAATCTGTGAAAACTAATTGAATGGTAATGACAGACATGTTTCTTCTAAAGTATAAAAAAGAAAAGTTATGGAGAAAAGCTTTTGTTTGCATATCGAAGATGTATTCAACCTCCAGTACTTGAGTCAGCGGTTTCAAGAGAACAACGCAAGAAAACGGAAGAAATACAGTCTTTCTTTTTTCTTTGTTCTGCTATTTGCAACATTTCAATTTTTTAAAACTCAGTAATATTTTCATGGATCTGCATAGCAAAATGAGGAAAACCTTATGAATTATGATGTTTACGGATGTAGCTTAGAATAATGACAGCAAAGCTGTTGGATATACAGTTTTGAAACAGTACATTTAAGCTAGTGTTCCCATAGCCGAAATGGCGAATAATAGAATCAGTCAATAATTTTATCCTCTCTTGTTTTCTTGTGGCTATTTTGCATACTAGCTCCATTACTTTGATGTAATGTAATTTGCTGTGGTTCAAATGATTAATTACTATTACTGTAAGTTCTGCTAGATCAAGCTAATGAACACTCAGCACAATTTCCTGTCACTTCGCATCCCAGCTCAGTCCCCTCATTCCCACATATAACACAATCCCAGTAAAAATAAAAGCACACAGAACAGAACCCTAGGACTGGTTATGTTTGTTAACTACCACATTAAAATTTTGCGAAACCCTTGTATGTGGCACATGCTCGAAACCATTTAAATATATTTAAAGCAACTTGTGATTCTCAAATATTTATACACATACATTTTCCATAATAAATCTGTACTGTGGCGACGATGAGGTAATTCTTCTATTTACCTGTTCAAGTACCTTTTATATTACTTAGTACAGGACAGATCATCAGCTTGACTAAAGTGTAATTCTAAATGAAGAAAATATTTAAAAATCATTAATATCATTTTAAAAGGTATTTGAGTCTTCTCTTTTGGCTTCTGTTTAGCTGCGCTAGGCCTGTGAATGACAGCTTCCCTGCTTGAAGCATACAGAAAGCACAGCCTTCCTCATTCACTGTCAGTACTATGGCCTTTTCACACGTTCCCTCCACAGCAGTGTTTGTCCCCAAACACTGGAACCCAGCACAATGGCATTCCTACTTCAACACCCCCACCAACAGCACCACTACATATGAAGAATGCTAATGAGATGGACATCCCCCATCTCTGAAAGTGTTAACTATATCCCATACTGTCAGACATAATGTTTTTTCTATTGTTATGTATTACATTTCACTTAAAAGCACTTTCATTTTGGCAATTTTTTTTTCTAAAAACATTTTTAATAGAAACTATAGTAGCTTGACAAAAGCATTCAAAAATGTCTTACATGCATTCACCCAGTTGCGTACATTATCTATATAACGAACGGAATTTAACCTCCAGATATATTTGGGGATCTCAGAAATTCCGACAGACACCAACACAGCATGTTTAAAACAGCAAGACAAAAGGCTAACATCTGAAATATTAATAGCAGAATAATTCTAACAGTACTGTTGTTTAAATTTTACTTTTTTGTTGGAAAACTGTATTTCACAGTCCCAGAATTCATGGTATTAACATATCAACATAAGCTTTGTCAAGATTTTAGTGAAGCTTATAGCTCATTATACAGACATGTAATTGCAATTAGAGTTTAAAGGAAAAAAATAGGCGGCTTTTGTAGTATAGTGGTTACACACACATATTTTCTTCCTTTCTCCTTTCTTTAGAGAAAAGCACAAACCATTTCCCAAAGTTCAAGTACTCTCTCAGTTTTACCTGTTTTACTTCACCTATATTACTCTCAAGGAGCACTATTTGAAGAACACTGATTATCCTCTTTAAAAGGATACAAAGACTACAGCAAAGAGATGGTAGCTCCTCACTGTTTTCTTCCTCTGGAGCAAGAAGCAACAGAGTGATTGTAAAGACGACACTGTGCAAGCAGTGCACAGTTTGGACCAGGAACAACGTATTGTTTTAATTCAATACACGCATTTTAAACTGAAGTCCAGATGGATTTTAAAAGAAGTACACTTGCTAGCATATTATTAGTTGTATTTGCTATTTGATTTAATGGACAGGCTATCGTGTCTTAGCAGAGTAATACTGAATCAAAGAATTTTCCTTTTATTTTTTTTACTTCCATTCCTTTTTTATTTAAACGAAATGACAAAATAAACACAAATAATTCAAATGTCAAAAGAACACTGAGACAAATAAAAATCAAGAAAATATATTTGATGTTGTCAAGTAATGGCTAGATGTCATATTGGTACGAATACTGTATGCAGTCATCATAGCATTATGTTGTCAGGCCTTAGCACAACAGGACAAAGTGATAGTATTTTGATTGAATGTCCTGGTTCTTTATTAACGTGCACCCTAATCTTTATCTGTATCATATCACAATGTGCTCTTTAGAAAACAAACTTGGTTTAGTTATTTAGAAAAAAAGGTCAACATAAGCAAAATATAGTAAGATTATACTTAGTATTGTTATACCTACAGTATAACATAACCTACAGTCATTATAATGATTTCATCTATGTTCAGTACTAGCACAACTTCAGTTAGAAAATGGTTGGAAAAATTAACAGGGAGACACTTTAAGCTGAATTATATGTCACATCTTATCTTTGAAGTAATATAATCCAAAATAACACAAGCTTTCAGCACATTAACTGCGCAAAACATTTAACATCCTTGTACTGTAAAATTTTCATTTAAGCATTTAAACCAGTTTGAAATACTTATTGAAATATTTTAATTGTAAGTTTTTTGTAGACAATTAACTGTCATAGCTGTACTAACATTTATCCTCATAATCTGTACTCTTAAAAGTTAAAAATGTTCAACATGTTTACACTGAACATATGTCTATATGCAAGCTTTTCATTATAAAGAACCATTTGTCTTCAGAAGATATTTCAAGTCTACTAAAATTATTACCTTTTTCTTGTCATTTACAATTTCCAACTGGACACTCCTGGATAATCACAAGACAAATGATTAACATAAGTTAATTTACTGAAATGTCTTTATATGTTCTTTACAGAGAAGAGCTAAAAGTAGTCAATAAATGACTTGCATATGAATTTTTATTTAGAAATTCCATTGTATGTTTTGTTCTACTGATTACCATTATACTTGATAAACACTTGTATGCATTTTATATATATATAACAGTAAATATCATCTGTTACAGCACTGAAAGTAGTAGATTTCATTTCTGTAGCTTTTGTGACAGGCAGCATTGTCTTAAAAGTGAAGGATTATCAACAAAAAGTGTAATGACATTTCTCACTTTTTAATATATCACTATACTGACTCAGAAACATTATGAAACAAGCTCCTCTTTTTTTCTTTTCTGCTTGTTTCCTTCTCTCTCACACATGCTCTCTCATTTTTGTTTTTGTTTTTGTTTGATGTCTTCTTGCTGACCACTATTAGCTCTAGACAGGAATAGTCTCTTCCAAAGTCAATTCTCATTTCTCTTTATGGATCTGACAGCAGGAGGTGCTGTATAAACAGTGTGACTGACACTTCGCTTGCACCTCTCCTCCCCCTTCCTACATAGCCTGGTAGCTTGATCCATCCGATGCAGTCATTCTTAACTCTTGGGCCTGAGATCATCTTTAAATCTGAGGTTCCCAGCTAGTTGTTTAATTTCTATATAGTACTTCTCCTGGAAAATCTATATGTCTACTGTTTTTATAAAGTACCCACCTAATCCTTAAAAATATGTAGATTCTTACACATATAAATGAACTTAAGTAACTATGCTGAACAAGATCAGTGGGGATTTATTTGTATTTCCTAAAATAAAACACCTGATTAATAAAAAAATACATCACCTTATTGCCCCGAAACTATCAAACAGTATATTCAGTATCTGTTTTCTACCATTTTTTCAAATGAAAATGCACGTCTGGTATATTTATTTAATGACACATGTATAGTAATTAAAACATTGAGGTTTTTAAATATTATACATTTATTTAATTTTTCACAATGCAACACCAGTTATACTTAGAAGTGTTTTATTTATTTATTCAAAAAATGTTTCAACTAAATAATTATTTAAATTAGTTTTATGGGAAGATGTATGAGACCATTAAAAACTGCATGTGCAGAACAAGCAGTGAAAAAGGATTGCTTTAGAGAATTTCCACACAAGGAACATCACAGCTAGGCACAGTATGCAGCAAGAACAGATGAGACATATGACATCCCACACCAAAAGAGAGACACAATTAACTCCTTTATTGTTGGCTTTGCAATTATAGGAGAAACATTTCATTTTCCTAACAGGCACCGCAGTGTACGCAATATAGGTCACACTTCTTTATGACACAGTACCAGTCGTTGGTTTTATAGAATTAGTACATTTGAAAATGAAAACAAAAAAGCAGACTTTTAAAGAGTGGGACAACTCACCTGTTTGCAACAGTTTGCAGACTTTAATCGTTGGTGCAGGGCCAATAGAACTCCTTGGATATAAATCTTTGCTCCTGAGAGGCTGAAACCTTCTCCCTTAAAGACCCAAACAGGTCCACACAAAGGTGTGATGGAATTTTGCAGGCATCTGTCAAGCAGAGGAGCTATGCAAAGAAAAGAAGAAAAAGGGAAAAAAAAGAAAATGCATGCTTTTGACCCAACTGAAATATACAGCCTCTAACGCAGCCTCAGCATCAGAACTAACTCTTAATATCTATTATTTATATCTGACCTGAGTTAAGTCTTGGAAAAGCAACTCCTGCATTTGTAGTGGCCACCATGAAGGACGTATTTATATTAAGACACCCCCCATGAAAGACTCATAAGCTTCGTGAGCACACCTGAATAGTTCTGAAGTGTGCCTAACTAGCTGCACGGAGTGTCATGGTGTGCACTGATTGCCTTATCTTCTCATTTATCACAGATGAGTTGGAACCAACCTTGCTGAAATCTACTTGCATTGTCCTGATAAAATTGCAAGATCCATGTTGTTTCTGTATACAGTTTCCTGTTGAGGAGCTTACATATACCTACCATATTGTAAATGGTAACATTCCTAAAATATAATCAACATTCTCATAAGCCTTTTTATTATAACCTTCTCATTGGCACTACTCGAAAAACAACTTCTAACAAATAAAAATGCTCAGTGTTGTTGTTTAACAATGAGTAAAGGTCAAATGAAAAGATAGATAAAATTGATTCATGGCGATCGTCTCAATAAGATCTTTTTCTTGCTGTTCTTAGATTTCAAAATACTGTCAATGTTGAAAGCATTTTCTCAAAGGGACCTAATGTGTGACAAATAAGGAACAATTATTTTGGCTTCAGAAATTACTGAGATGTATGTGCTTTGCAGATATTTTTGGGTAAAGCATACGTGGGCCTTTCTTACATGCCAAAATAAAATAGCATTAAGNAGCAAAAAACAATCAAAATCTGTTTTTACTAGGGATATACAAGAAAATAAAAAAAAAACCACATAAAGCACATTTGTGAACAATGCAAATAAAATTATATACATAATTTTCCCATCTAGCCAATCTACAGTCATAAAGATTATTATTTGCCATATAGATTTAAATGGGGGACTTCCTAGGACATAAATACTAACAGAGAACTACAGGTTTTGTCAGAGAAGATACCAGTGGATGAATTACACTTTACATATTTTATTGAGACTAGGAGACAAACTTCGCATTCAGACATGATGAATATTTAGCCTCACCAGCTGTTCACTCAGCTGTGAGAACAGTTTGAACTAAGACCTTAGTTAAGAAACTTTCATATGTGAGTTCTTTTATGACTGACGACTTTTGGACAAATACAGAAGGAACATATCATACAGTTAAATCCATCTTCAAAGATGAAGAAATAGGTAAATATGCAACAGACTGTACTTTGCCTCTGCTCAAGTCAGTGTATTTTATGAATGCTTTAAGCACGTGGTTAAGCAAAGCTGTGTGTTTAATTTTGTGAAAGGCATTGCTTTTTAAAAAATCATGTTAAAATCCACATCTTCTTACTTCCACAATTTCATGATATAATCTTATCATCTAGTCAGTAATTTTATTCATTCTCACATAAACAATCCTGAGAACTTCCATATAGTATGCTTATTTCTCCAGCAGATATCCTTGCACCTACTTTCATCCTGCATACTAAGCATAAAATGCCTTTTCTGAATAAGTTGGGAAAGCCATTAAAATTTAGTTACTTAAATCCTATTGAAGTTCCAACATTGCTGTAATATTTACAAGACTGTACAATCTCAGTTCAGCAAAATACACAAATAGAAGAATAAATAAAAGCACTACAAAAATTCTGTTTAAATCAAGGACTATCCGCATGGTTAATAAAACCCATTTAAGTAATATCTTGAATGAAAAGCTATCACATGATTCTTCCAAAGTAATTTAGAATTGTCTGTAAGTCTCCCATGTACTTCCTCTTTGTTACACAAGTGGAAAATATCAATGACAAATAGGAAGAGAGAGAAGTAACGTAAGAAGACGTGGAAAGATACATACATGGGTTCAATGCTCTGCAGGGACTTAAGAAAATGAGCTGAAACCCTGTCCACACTTAAATTTATGGTAAAAATCCATTTATCTAAAGGGAGACCAGACTTCACAAAATAAGGCTGATGAGGATTCACTGAACAAAGTTAATATGCATATTGACCTACTCTTATTGATTGTCCTAAAAAGAAACACTGCAAAACTTTTTCAAATTATGCCATCAAAGTAAAGACTCCAAACCAGATGCGTACTATATAGCATTAAATATTTGCTTTTAAAACCCAATTTTTCAGGATATGGCCATACATTTAAACATGAGGAAAAATTATTTCAAGATGACAGTCAGTGAATTAATACCTTTCCAGACTATTCTAATAATGCATTTAGTCCCTAAGATTGGAGACCGACATAAAATTAAGAAGATCTGATGAGGTAATGATTGAGGTCTGACCAGGGACACCGTCGGGAGTGAATTTACTTCAGGAGTAAGCAAACACTATCAGAATTAAATCTATGTGTCATTTTATGGGATGAGGAGTGGTTATAGTCATATTCAGTTCAGACAAAAATCTGATCCCAGTGAAGTCTCTGGAAGTTTTACAAATAACTTAAGCAAATAATTTTTTTACTCAGTGCTTTTAACTTAGTTACCATTAGAAAAAAATTGCAAACAGAAATAAAGATAAACACAAGTAGTGCTGCTTTTCTGAGTGTGCAAACAGATTGAAACACAGCTGTGAGAAAATGTGCTTATACTAGAATTGGATTTTACATTTGAGCACTAACTATACTACTATTTATTATTTTACCACAAATAATTTTAACACCAGTATAATATGGCCATGCTGATTCACCTTCTTTGAAGGTAGTGACCTTCAGGACCAGACAGGAGACAGTTCCAGGACCTGCTGGGACAGCTCAGAAGAGAAAAGATCCAAAGTGTCACCTTTTTCAGACATGCCCAACACTCAAATTAGTCACTCTGAGCATCAGACCCAAATAATTTTCTATAAGCAATAATCATTTCCATAAATGTCAGCTGCTTCTATCCATAATAGTATTTGCTTCATTCCACACTTAACCTTTTTGTTTCCAGACTTATAGTCTCAAACAGCTTGTATTCTTTCCTTTTTTTCACATTCTTTTGAACTCCTTTTTAAAATTCCAGAAACCAATAGCATTTATTAAGCACTGATTGAAGTATGAAACCATGTGTCCCTGGAAAGGGAAAGGAATAAAGGTAGAACAGCAAGGCATTCATTTCAGAAGATTATACTTTTACTGGAATATTCTGTAAATTTATTGCTCTCGGTATCTGGTTGGTGATTCGTTGGTGATTCCAGAAGATATCCCTAGCACTCTAGATAAAAAATTCACCGTTGCTCAAAAATTATTCCTAGTTTAGGAATGTTTATACTGTTCTCATTTGGAACTGACATAGATATGCAAGAATAATAATTTTCAATGAACAGCTAGCTACTTTCAGACTTCCAGCTGTTTTGGCAACTTATCTAAAACAACGAGCTATTAGTCTGAACTAAAAGAGTTTGAAAACTAAGAGTATCAATAATGAGGCCAAAATGCCTCCCAGCTCCACTAGAGTGCTTTGATATTATGGCTTTACACAGATCAGAGTCTACAAAGCAAGGTGAAAAGAATCTATAGGCAAAATTTCCCGAAGATTTGCAAGTCTATTGTCAAGCGTTGCATAATCCATTCAACAATACGGCTTATCACACATCACAAACATTAAACTATGAAGCAAGACTATGAAGGTCAGTAACAGTGTGTTAACCACAGAAAAAGAAGGCACAGCTAAAGAAAGTGCATGAGCTAACTAGCAAGGTTTAGGAACAACTCATCATGATGTATGTCTCTCAGGAGGTTAGAGATTTTCTTGTGAGGTATCCATGGAATTCCTGAGTGGGTGTGATGACAAATGAGTCCTTGATCAGAAAGCGAAATAAATTTTAAAGGAACGAAACTTCCCTTCAAGGGAAGCTGGGTAAAGGACGGTAGTCAGAACTTCTGGAAAATATTTTAAATTATAGATAAAATCCTTTTCCTTTACAATTTTTATGCAGAATTTAAAATACTGCATTAGAACCCATCTGCATCTTTTCTTTTTTAATTGAATAAATTTTCCCGTTGCAGCAGTCTTAGCTGCTAGATAGTCAGCTATGGATAAAAGGAGAGTACCCAAGGATCTTTGCTCCTCAGCTAAGATGAACAGTGTAAATATACCTTCATTGCTTTTATTCTCTCCCTCATTGATTTTTTGACTTCATATCACATGACAAACATTGAATTTCCCTGAAGAAAATAATTGTTTTACAGTGTAATTTTACACTCCTCTGGAGAACAGAGATGAGAAATTTTCCCTAAAACAAACCCCAGAGATTTTAAATTGATGGAGAGAATGGCATAAAGCCACTGTGGCAAACAGGAGAGAAAAATCTGCTTTTTTCTTTATCTTGTCTTTAAACTTGCTGAAAATTATAAGAGTGCAGTGGTGATCAAATGGAGTGACAGAAAGCATGAAATCCAAAGCCCAGTAGGATATCCACAAAAAGTAAGCAGAACATTTGTAAAGGAATGGGAAAATCACCCTCTGGCAATCTGCAATCACAAGATGACTGCAAAAAAATAAAAACAAATGCCCCAAAATTCAGCTGGTTAACTTTCTTCTTACTTAAACTCATGACTTTATTGGAGCATAAATGCTAGTATTATGCCGAGTTCTTTCCTACATCAGTTTCTCTTAGCAAATAACCCACAAAACAGTAAAAGAATTTTTTTAATAAATAACAGTATCAGAATAACAGGAAAGAAATCAACATTTTTTCTGCTATGGGAAAAAAAAACCACCTTTCAATATGATCAAAATACTAGAAATTCTTTTTATGCTTCCTCAGGACAAGGCTTTTCCTGAAGGTACTTTCAATATGTACTGTACTCTCTATATATATCACACAGAGGGCATGAGATTGTGTTAGCATACACTGTACTTCACTGCTTCTTATTTTTAGTAAACATCATGCAAATCTTTGTCCAGGGCAACTGGCAGGTACTGTCCAAAATCATGGTTTCTATAGGGAAACTGAATGAGGGAGAACATGGCATTTCCTATGTTATTTAAATTATGCCAGTGTGTTTTTACTCAAACAAAAACTAATCTAACAGCTGCTGTGTACTTTTGTTTATGTGCTATATGTCAAATCGCATTGTCCCCAAGGTACTTATGAGAGATGCTTTAGCAGTCATTTTCTTAAATACCGATGCCTATCCGAATTTGGATTTTTCCACCATTGAACAGAATGACAAGCACACGATTGCTGTACTTAAAGCAATCTTTCACAGCTGCTTTGTTTTTTCAGTGATCCCATTAAATTGACGGCATATGCCTGTGGGGTCTACAATGTTACAATACTGCTGAACAAGATGTTGATTGTACAATACAAATTTGTACAATAGAAATTGGCTTTATTGTGGGAACTACTTCCCAGGTCATCCTTCCATTTATTTTTAACCTGAGCAAAATTTAATTTAAAAACTTATCTATCTCTGTGACCTTCACTGTACACCTGGTTATATTAATTGTTTAAAAGTGCAAACTCAGTGGTTAGTAGACATGAAAACCTACGAAGTCTCCTCAGTTCCTAAAATGAGCATGAGTCATGTCTTTTCTTGAACTGAATGAAGTAGCTGTGCATTAAATATGCTGGCACATCTTCTGCTTGAGCAAGTGGACCGAAATGGTGTGAATTGTTAATGCCTTGCTGCTTTGGTTCACGGCTTGTGATTGATCATTTGTAACTATATCTACTCCTTGTTCCATGAAATCAAGTATGGAGTAATGGGTTCATCAGATTTTTGGGTTAAATTGAGAGTGAAGAGGTACTGTGTGTGGAAATAAGAGTTGCCATGTTCGGGGCTGGCCTTGTAACAGCATGGAATCTAAAGGCGATATTCAAAACCACTTCACTCATCATACGCTTACTGATTCTGAATAGGGTCCATTTGCAGGGGACATTTGGTAGTTTTCCAATACACTTTATGCCTCTTTCTCCACTTCTACCACCCTGAACATCTTTTTTTTTTTTTTTTTTATTTTTTTAAACAAAAATAGCTTATAACAGGTCAGCTTTAAA